>JABJVR010031163.1:0-20817 GCA_025773905.1 Chitala chitala
CCCCCCCCCCCCCCCCCCCCCCCCCCCCCCCCCCCCCCCCCCCCCCCCCCCCCCCCCCCACACATTAACAGCCTAAGAGTCCTTAAAATACGCACCCAGCCGTGAAATGGGAATTAAGCAGAAAAATATTTGCATGTGTAACCTGACGATTGCCTGGCTCGTTTTCATTTTCCATCATGGCTTTTATAGCAGCAAACGAGGTTTTCATCTGGGAGAAGGTTGATAGCCAAATGAGAGAATCCTAATGAAGGAGATTTTAATTACAGAGTCACCACACTGTGGCAGGAAGTCATCTTGGTTGTGTGATGCGTTTTCATGCGGTTTCTGTGACAGGTGGGGTAGAGCTAAAATTTCCCAATGCCAACTGCTAATGTTCCAAAAGTCGCTGTCTCTGCTGCTCATAGCCAATATGACTGCAACCAAAAATTTTTGCATAAATTTCTGATTTGCTTTTTTAAGAGCTCGTTCTGGAAAAGCCAAAATTGCTTGACCTGCGTGTACTTGTCACATTCACAGCACACAATACATTCTCTCTTCACAGTAAGCATCGACAGTACAAATCCTTTGTTTTATCTGAGTGTTCAGTCATCTTCTAAACAGCTGCATCCTGGTAAGAGTAGCAGGGAACCCTGGAGCCCATCCCAGAACACATAAGGCACAGGGCAGGGGACCAACCTACTGCACGGCGCACACACACAAGGCAATTTGGAGACACCAATCAACATAACCATGTCTTTGGACTGTGGGAAGAAACCCACCAAGCACAGGGTGAACATGCAAACTCCACGCACACAGACCCAAAGTGGGAATCAAACCCCAGGCCTGGAGGTGTGAGGCAACAGTGCTAACTACCATGCCACTGTGCCACCATGAGTGTTCAATCACATGGTTGAAGCAGTAGTATGGCAGCCCTTATCTCATAGTCTTTTTCATAGCTTAGTAATGGGAACCAGAACGTAATTTGCACTTGAGCACAGCTACATTTCTAGCACTGGCTATGGAAATAGCAAGGCCCATTAATGGACACTCCAGTAGAATGAAGCAATACTGGTTGGGTGTCATGCTTGAATCCCAGTTGTACTGCAGAAAACAGAAGCAATTTGACTGCATCCACTTCTCATCCTCATCTTACAGTCTTGATTGGAACCGACCAGCTTGCTTCCAAACTTCATGTTCATATAATTGCATTTTGTGACCCCCCCCCCCCACATGGAGCTCTACAAAACATGAGCGTATCAGTCAGAAGCCTGCAGTTTTCAAAAATTTACCCTGTTCTGCTGTCCTCTCAATTATATCAATTTGAATGGAGCCGCTTAAGTGAGATGGAATTAAAGGGAAACAGGTCAGGCATTAAGACTCATTGAGCACAGCCTGTTTAATGTACATCCGCAGAGACCTTTCTGTGTTTACGAAGTCATTTTTCTGGTCCTCTTTCGCGCAGCTGTCTCCCACAATTCACACGCTGCCAAACTGAGATGCACGGCTCAGAACCAGTCCGTACATGCAGTATAAAAGAACAACAATTTAACACAAAAGATGTGATGAAGCGCACAATAAAAACCACTTACAATGAGGTACGCGCGTAAGCACGGAGTGTTCCTGCTGACACTTTCTTCTTGAACACTCTCTGCTCCTTCTCAAAGACACACCTCTTACACAGGCCTTCATGGGCACTGGCCTTTCAGTGCCTAGGTTTACATTTTGTACATTTCACTGAAATGAGCTAGCACTGCGTCTCACATGATCACTGCCTCCTATTGTGACTGTAAAGTGTAATCCTGAACTTGGGTGTTTCGGTAAACACTTGTGCAGAAAATAACAATTATATTAATTATTAAAACAGGTGTTGTTTCCCCTCTAAATCAACTGTTGCTTTCTATAAAAGTACAAAATGTATCAGTGTATTAGACCAGTGTCTTTAGTTTTCATTGTACTTTTTTCAGGCTACAGTACTGCTGTCTGTTTAAGCATTGTGTTTAGCCCAGTCTCAGCTGTGACAAGCGTGGGATAATGCAGAGAAATGGGAGCTGTTAAACTTTGACCCTGGAGCTTGCAACTGGAACGAGCGGGGCTCCCTTCCTGTGCCGTGGCCTACCCAGCACAGGTCATGTTTTGACAGCAACCTCCCAGAGTCCACGCTCTAAACTGCATGCTGCCAGGCCCTGGAGTGTCCACTTAGCACTCACCACAGTGTGTAAAATACACGTCTGGCAATGCTTTTTGGTCTGCTCCTAATCATTTTTTGTGTGCAGCGCATTTGAAAGTAGAAATAAGTGAAACACGAAGAAGGATTTATCATTCAACTACTGGCTGTGTTAGACCCCTTATTTAATTTTGCTGCAATTAATTTTTCATTCATTGATGGCCTGGCTGAATTTTAGCTGATAAATACATTTGTTTTGTCACATTACTGTATCTTTGTAATGGTTAATGATTAAAGAGAGGAAAACAGTGTGCCAACCAAATTAATTATAGTAAAGTGAGATGCATTTATTCACAGCACATATCTTGGGTACAAAGCAACGGAGAAAATGCATTAGATGTTTAGCACACGGAAAGTGGCATAAGAACTCCACAGGGGCATATCACATGTTGTACATTACACGTGCTGAAATGTAACAGGCTTTCTAATGACGTAATACAACTGATCACAATGTTCTGTTTTTGTTGTGTCTATTAATGACTTGTACATGTAATCTCTGCTCAGGACATTTTTTATAACTAATTAAATGGTGTTCCACTGATCTATAGTCAGGACACTGTCGAAGATGGATTTTACACCATTACTTCAGAAGGGCTTAAGATCCCAAAAGGCCTCATGTTTCTCTCTGTTTACAATTAGACTGTTTGTGTGCTGCTAGGTTCAATGAGCCTGCTTTCTTTTTCTCTGGACTGTGCAACTGGTCACAGGCTCCAGGAATTTGTTTCCCTTATGAAACTGAACTATGGAGCAGAAGAACAGAAGATGGGGGGGGGGGGTAGGAATGTTAGAAATTAACTCATCTATTTTGTTCCTAATTATACGAGAGTTGTGATACAAAAATAATTCATTGAAGTGATTAATGAATTATGAAATCTCGTACTTTTAAAATGGGTTTTATGTAATTTTTGTTTCTATTTTCTTTGTTTTTTATATTATCTGTTATTACATAAGTCTGTTTAACTAATGGGAGTCTAATTAATTCATAATTCTATGGTACATTGACATTTACGTTATTAATAACTGACTGCGATTATTCTGTTACAATGTTTCATGCTAGTTTGAATTAATTATTGTGGTATTGTAGCTTTATTACCCATACAAGTTCTTATGTGGCCTGTTTCTGTGGTGAAGAACATGTGTTACATGTTGTGTCTGGGCAGTACAGGCGCTGCTCCTATAGGGATCTGTAGACATGATATTAAGAGGCAGAGTTTCAGCTAAAGACCAATATAATAATATTGTTGAGGATGGCCATTAACCAGTAGTAAATGTGCAAAACAAGTTACTGACCAATGGTATGTATTCTTTTTCATTACGTGTTTAATTATGTCTTGTTGTGTATTGTGTATGCATTTTCTCCTATATAAGCCCCATTATTTCTTTGTTCAGGGAACTTTTTGTCTGTGGAATTCCACAATGTTGTACTTTTGTCCATAAATCTGTTTTAGAAGCCTGCTTGTGAGTAATTGCATTATTGGATTAGAATTTTACTTGTACCACATTTTATTGTGTAACTCATTACACTGTGTTTGACTGAGTACAGCCCATGTCGTCATTCAGAGAATGTAACTACTGCTTTAGGTGCCACTGACAGTGTAAGTGCAGTCTGGGTTCATCCACTTCCATACATAAATGCACTGTGAAAATAAGCACTATATGCAATGCATATGTAATTTTTCTAATCATTATTTTATTTACCTAATTAGAATAATAGGAGATTATAATAAAGAAGGCAATGAAGTATAAGAAAAAGCTGAAGAAGATGATCTGCCTGAGGCTAGATTAGAAGGGTAGTGTTAGCATTCTGTTTTCACATGCAGTGGATGTGCCTGCTCTTTGCTCTGTTTACATAACTGTGGCCTTTCATAAATCAAAGGGCTGCCTAACGCTGATGTTTTAACATCTTGCCGTGCCACAAGTGCTCCTTGGTGAGGGATGCCAATTTTTTTTTTCTTCAGACATTTTATGTGATATTGAAATTTGTTTTTGTGATCCTCTTGTTCTGAAAAGCAAAAAAAGAGAAGAAGAACATAATTTCTCTGTGTGCAAAAATCAATTAAGTGGCATTAAAGTGGTACTTAAGTGATAATTAAAATGTTTTATGTTGCCTATGTTCCATTTTGCCTCTTGTTATAATTACATGTAATTGCTTTACATTTACACAAAAAGGTAATTAATCCTTTGTGGGCAAAACCAAACACACAGAGTTTATGCCCAAAGTTACAGGTTTTAGTTGGAGAAAGAAGTTTATTTATTATTAGATTTATTTAGATTTGCCTATGTTGGCAACAGAACTGGATGCTGGAAAAATAAAAGGGTTGGCATCTTCAATCTGATGCACAGTCCAAACTATCAACCTTTCCACTATTCCCATGAATCTGACAATAACACACACTTCTGTTACACATTTACTACTGGTTAATGGCCATCCTCAGAATCCTCTGAGGTCAGTCTGATCTCCACTTCATATTACTATGCCCATATACACATTTCTATTGGTGTATCCAGCACCACATCTGTAAGGTAGTCATGTACACGTTATTAAGCACACTATTATACATCTGCAAGTTGCACCTATATACCTGTCCTTGAACACATCCATGTACCCCTATGTATCTGTCCATAAACGTCCCCGTGTTCATGTTTCATGTATGTACCTGCCCGCAAACACACATATAGATGTTTATGTACCTGCTTGCACACATACCCATATACACTCACTGGCCACTTTATTAGGCACACCTTGCTAATACCGGGTTGGACTCCCTTTTGCCTTCAGAACTGCCTTAATTCTTTGTGGCATAGATTCAAGAAGATGCTGGAAACATTCTTTAGAGATTTTGATCCATATTGACATGATAGCATCACGCAGTTGCTGCAGATTTGTCGGCTGCACAGCCATGATGCGAATCTCCCGTTCCACCACATCCCAAAGGTGCTCTATTGGATGGAGATCAGGTGACTGCGGAGGCCATTTGAGTACAGTGAATTCATTGTGATGTCCAACAAACCAGTTAGAGTTTACTTTAGCTTTGTGAAGTGGTGTGTTATCCTGCTGGAAGTAGCCATCAGAAGATGGGTACACTGTACTCATAAAGGGATAGGTAGGCTGTGGTATTTAAACGATGCTCAATTGGTACTAAGGGGCCCAAAGTGTGCCAAGAAAACATCCCCCACACCATTACACCACCATGAGTAGCCAGATTCTGACCCTATCACCCGAATGTAGCAGCAGAAGTCAAGACTCTTCAGACCAGGTAACGTTTCTCCAATCTTCTATTGTCCAATTTTGGTGAGCCCATGTGAATTACAGTCTCAGCTTCCTGCTCTTAACTGACAGGAGTGATACCCCGTGTGGTCTTCTGCTGCTGTAGCTCATCTGCTTCAAGGTTCGACATGTTGTGCATACAGAGATGCTCTTCAGCATACCTCGATGGAGTTACTGTTTTCTCTTTTCCAGACTGTCCTCTGTACACCCTAGAGATGGTTGTACATGAAATTTCCAGTAGATCAGCATTTTTGGAAATACTCAGAATAGCCTGTCTGTCACCACCAACCATGCCATGTTCAAAGTAACTTAAATCACTTTTCTTCCCCATTCTGATACTTGGATTGAACTTCATCAGATCATTTTGATCATGTCTACATGCCTAAATGCACTGAGTTGCTGCCATGTGATTGGCTGATTAGATATTTGTGTTAATGAGCAGTTAAACAGGTGTACCTAATAATGTGGCCACTGAGTGTACATCGATTTAGATGCTCATGAACTCACCAGCGCACATCCATGTCATGCGAAGAATGTCTTCATATTTAATGTCTTCAATTCTAATGAAAAAATAATTGAAATTCAAAATCCTATCTGCAAATACATTTGTAAAGAGATGCATATAAATGCCATCGATTATGCACATATACACCCACTCCAGCCTAAAAATACCCCAGCAGACACTTTCAGTTTGCCTTGTTTTGTGCTTGTTTGGGCAACAGGTTAAACGAACTCCTCTTTTGCAGCATGGATGGGATTTACACTAAATCAATTTACATAATTAGATAGCGGATTCACATTGATTTAGCTTCCAGATAATACCTGAGAAGAACTACTACCTGAGAGACTGTCCATCAACAGATCGATGTTTTGCGTAGGAGTAGGGAGATAACCTTTGCTTACCTGTTTCTTCAGACGTGAGGTCAGTAAGCTGTTTTAAATGACTCATCTCCCTTAAAGAAACATTATCGTTTACATTGTTTTCTGTCTGTCAAAATTATTACTTAATGTGTTTTCTGTGTCTGTGTTGTTGAACAATTGTAGACTGGGCAAAGTATGGAAATAAAAATAAAACAGTTTTGTTAAAAGCAAAAAATGTCAAGCACTAAAAAAAATGTGGTTTATAATGCTGCCGTCTTATTCTCTAGAAAAAAAGAATTTATGTCTCGTCATCAAAAAGTAGACTGGAAGGGTGTGAGAAGTAAAACATGAGAGGGTTCATATTCGGTGCACGGTCATTTTCAAAACTGGCCAATTAAATTGATAAACTGGCTTAGAGTTGCTCAGGGGAATGTTCCAGAAATGTGATTCACTCAAGGAGAACGATGTTATAGCTCAGACAGTTCTTCGTTTCTCAGCTTTCTCACTCATCTCCTAAACTTTAAACGCTTCTGTCATCCTCCTCACGCCTGCGCTAGGCTCTGACACATAGGGACTTCACAGAGTAATCGGACAAAGGAAACTTCCAGAATGAGTTCGCTTAGCTGAAGGCTAGTCAGCTCCAGACATTCTCCTCTTTATATTGTGACAGTTCCCTTAGCCTAGGGTACTTGCTTTTAATCAAAAACTCAAAGCTCTGTGATGTGAGATCAAGGTCCTTAGGGTTAACATCCTGGTAACTCAAAGAGCTATTTTTAGGCCACCACCTACTTTTATCTGTCAGAAACCATTTTACAGATTAATTTGAACACAATCTAACCTGCTTTACATTGGTTCATTGATACATTGACTTCTCATTCAGTTGTTACTTAAAACCCTAATGCATATGGTTTCTGCGAAGTAAAACGAGCCCCGCAGTAAATAAAAAGCAGTTTCATCTGTCGGCAGTGCTTGTAACCTGCAAAATTCTTGCACTTGTCAACCATTCAGCCATAGCAGAAAAGTGACAAACACCATCTGGCTGCGAATCGTTCTGCATGCTGTCATTTTAGATAAAGTATGTCGCTCAAGCTTTTTCTCCTGTGTATCGGGACCAAGCTCCAGTCCTCTTGGTTAAAATCATGTGTAACAATCACTTCAGGTGACGTTAATTATGTGAGACAGCCAAACTCCTGTCATTTCCTTTGGGCAAATGTACACCTTTGAACTTTAATTTTGATTAACAGTACAGTCGCAGTAGGTGTTTGTTGATGAAAAACACAGTTAACTATCACAAAAACCAACTGTTTAAAATACAGGCCATAACACTCAATGCAGACACAAACTGCAGCTCTCAGTGAACAGGTGAAACGATAATACGGATTAACTGAATAACGAGACAACTACATCCCAGAAGACTGGGGTGTGAGAGGTCCAGTTTACAAAGGTTAATTAATTTTAATATACGCTTTTTTATATATACGGTATCTGTTCTTATGGGTGTAACATTTGTGAACCGAGAGAGAGAAGGGATCCTCTTTGCTAGAACACAGCATATGTTAAAGGGCCAAGCACAATCGAAGCTGAAGAAACAGGAGATAAGTCGGTAAACTGGAAGAATCAGATCTTGACAGAGACGTGGGCAGGAGAAGAGACAAGGGAGGCAAAGGAGACAGGGGAGCCGGGACTAACAAAGGGAGAAGAAACAGTGACAGAGAGGTCAGTACCAACTCAGCATGTCACAAAGCTAAGCAATGCTTCACGGTGAAGTGTGCCATGCTCTGGTCTTTATGCGCGCGCTAAACGAGTCACAGCAGGTGCACGCGGCAGCGGGGGCGTGACGATGGTCAGTTACTTCAAATGGCATTTTCGCTACTTATATGCAATAAATAAAATAAATAATTAATTAAATAATAGAATCTTTGTTGTTATGACTTTAATGATGTTTCCAGTAGGGTTTCATCTTGTATACCACACAGAGTGGTATCCAATAAGGTTTAGCATTTAACAGTGAATAGTTTTACCGCATAATGTGGCCTGGGAAGAGCACCATTTTTTTTTACATATCTTTGGTGAGTCAGAGATATCTGTGGCCCTTAGTGAAAAGTGTTTGTGTGACTCTGAGCCTGTTTGTGCTCCAGGTGTGCTTCCACATACACCCAGCTCTAACATCCATTGGTCCTGGGTCACTACCGCCTACGCTGGATAAGCCAACCATGAAAATCAAAGTATTGTACAATGTATGCCTCCTTTATGAGCAGAAAAAAACACAACACTGTTCCAGGAGTCTAATAGTACCACCAGTTCGTTACTAATTAAGCTTCACCATAAGCCAAATGAATGTTGCTAATGTATAATGGGTTTTCATTTAACAAAAACTCAAGCGGAAGCCTCACATGTAAACAGTCTCTATGAAAAGTCTCACATACATCTCTTGCAACTAATTAGCTTCACTAATAGGATGCGAGGTTTAAGTTCTTCGTTCTAGTGTGTAAAAGCTTTACAAGTGTCATGACTGTATGGAGACACCATGACAGAGGAGGTTTAAGTGCAGAGAGTCTTTATTAAGAACTAATACTACCAAAAAAAAAAAAAAATGAAGAAAACAAATACCAGGAACAAAAAAGACAAACGAAAAAAATTAAAAATATGAAACCAACACCAGGAACAAAGAGGGCATGGGGAACAACAACAGAAGTAGGCATAAAAATACACTAAATCAAACACCAAAAGAAGACTAGAATACGGTAAGTAAACCAAACATGACACCAACCCTCATATAGGGACAAACAGATGAAAACACTAGGCCATAACAAATGAGGAAACAAGGAAACGGCTGAACAAGAGGGCGTGGCCACACAATGAGGATACCCAGGCTAACCGTGACAAGCTATGGAAATAGATGTATTCGTTTGTATTGTTTTGTTGATGCTGAGATGTACAAACAAAGGATTATACAGCTTGGTTAATTTACTGGTGTAAAAATGTGTCGGAGAATTTATGGTGACTCAGACAGGGAGGGCACTGACCCTGTAGTAATGTGAGACTGTCAACTGTGCATGTGTGTGTGGGATTTTAAAATATCATTTAATTGCAGTCAACACTGATATCAGCATTGCCAGTTTTTCTTTGTAAACACTATAAGATTAGACACCAATAGTTATGCTTTTAGTTGTTTTTCATTGTTGGTATAAGGACTTCTGGTAAAACTGAAATTGTTCAGACATACTAAATCTTTTCTGCTGAGTAAATTGCTTTGTAAACTCATCTGCAGTGGGAAGATTCACTCTCTCCTGCTATGTTTGCAGAACGGATTCATTCTGAGGGCTTCTTGTCTACATGTGAACAGTCCATTTCCGCTGAGATGCCCTGCGCTGTGCCTAATGCCAGTAACAGGAGGTCACATGTTATGTCAACTTTCCTTTAAATCCACTAACAGAGCTCTTGTTCTGAGGTTATACCAACCACGCATGGGTAGGTGGAGTCTTCCAGAAAGTCTGCAGACATTTTCAAGAATGAACAGAGTTCCTATATTAAGTATGCCGAGCAAGAGGGCATACTTACTGCTTATCAAAGTGGTATAATTAAAAGGCTTGTAACGGGGGTAGGGGACTCCCCCACTGTTAAGAATGTGGCAGTTTAATGGCATGTGGTGTCTCTCAAGCCCCAAGTACTGCTGACTTTCCACTGCCAATCAGCATGTCTGGATGAGAGCCAAGCGATAACATGGCCTCACTGAGAACTGAGGGCTCGTGCACTAACAGAGCCTGACTCTGAATATTCATGTACAAAGATACCCCAGAATTCCAATTAACTCTGGATTATTTCAATTAATTAACAATAGTTGTTTGATACCTGTAAGTGTGGAAGTAGTTGCTGCTACTGTTGAATTGTTTTTATATCGTTGAGTCCTGCAAAGCTCCCCAAACGTTGCACCACGGTCCCTTTTGGACAATGATACAATCACACTATTATATTAATTTAGCAGGTGCTGTTTAACAGAATGCTTCTTTCACATGTTAAATTCAATGGTCTGCTAAATATGACCGATAAACGCACACAAAAAACGAAGCCTTGCAGAGGTTTGTATCGATATGTAAAGTCAGCAGTCAACAGTTTGTGCGTTGCCACTTTTAGCGTCAACATAAATTCCAGTTTATATGTCTTTAGTGAGATACAGAGTAAAAACAAATGTGCGTTTGACTCAAATCTCTCTGTCAGATGACGGAGACTGGACCACTCACATCACGAAACTTAAGACAGATGAAGGGTAATGCGTGCAAATCGGTATGGCAGCAATGCTCACGACATTTCCCAAGAAATTATCACATTTGTTAATTTTTTCCATACTAAGTCACTCTCCCAGCAAATCGTATACGGTGGCTGTCAAATTAACATGCAAACACTGCAGCTGCAGAGGTTTGTGTTTATTTGCAGTACTGAACGGGAATCATTCTTTCAGCCTAATCCAGGCGCATATTATTTTTCTCGTTGTTTTGTTATCGGACAGACACGTTTTTCATTAACCTCTTTTCAATATTAGCCAGGTTTGTCTTAGTGTATGCGTGAGAACTGTATGTGAGAGAACTGCCAAGTTGGAAGTACCAAAAGGAAAAAAAATACAAAAACCGTAAAGTCTTCCTTTCATGACGAATTTTAATTGAAATTTTAATTCATTTTCTTTTGTTACTGATAATCATTGAAAAGTCTCTTTTGCTACAGGCAGAGAAGAAGCTTTCTAAGATCTGTACTGTTCAAAGGTAGAAAACCATAGTTTTTGGAAATAATGCACTGCATTTCATGAGCAAAATTTGAGCTTTGGTGGGGGCAACCCTGGCCAAATTTACTACCTACCAGCCCCACAGGTACCAGACAAGATGATTATTCCGCTGAGCTGAAGACTGAGTCCTTCACTTGGAGACTAATCAGACTCTTGTCCTGATTCCCAGGTGATTCTCACCATAGAGCTTCATGCTCCACTCCACATCCTTTTGTGACAATAAATAAATAAATAACTTATAAAAAATAAATAAATATATAATATATTTAAAAATCTTATAAAAAATTAACTACATTTAATGTAATCTGATATGCTACACAATCATCCTTAATTATTTTGAATGTAATTTGATGTGCTAAAATGTGTTTCAGGAGATTTTCAGCACAGAGGAAAAACACCCCTGTTTCAAAACCATAAAACTCATACAAAACATACGCTGAGGAACTGAAGAGTAAGCATCTGTGGCAAAGTGTATTACTTAATACGACATTTCCTCCACAGGCAACAGGAATATAATATTAAACCAACGTACACCGAAGTAAATATGGAATTCTTAATAAAAGTTATGGATCCTGTGGGCTATGTATCGGTCCACAGTAATGAGATGACCTCACACGTTGCACAGATAGCTATAGATTAGGAGAAGCAAACAGCATTTTTTTTTGAAGAATCAAAACACTAGTTACAAATAGCTTTCTGGCTCATTTAAAATTCATAACAGGCACAAAGCAGAGATAATGAGACAGAATCCAATATTGTTGTGACACACTGTGTCGATAGTTGTCCTAGTCCGCTAATCACGAAGACAGCCCATAATAATACACCATCTGAACCCAGACACCATGGTGTCTGGTCTTAATGTACACTATATGGTCACACAAATATGGTGTAGTTTGAGAAATATGCTTCATTTCGGCATGATTTTTCATAAATTCTTTGATTCATTTGTTTATAGATTTATTTAATTAATGCTACATAGGTACACTGAAATAAATACCTGATGTTTTCTAGATTTAATTTTATCCTGAGCGGAATGTGATATAATTGCCTATATGTAGTTCTTGTTCATGAAATTTCATGTTTCACCACATTAGCCACAGGACTTGACTGTGAGGACAAGTCCTTTATCTTGTGTTACTATTCCACAGTGTCATGTTTTTATTGAAGAGCTCTCTTGTGTGTGATCAAACATCTTGTGTAGATTTTTGTAACTTCAAGGCCACTTTGAGTGCGTATAGACCAATGACACGGAGCGACAGTAATGGCCCTGGGTCACTTTGCTGCTCTAGGCAAGATCGCATTTTCCCCCTCCATGTGACAGCACAATGATTACGTGCTCTTCAGGGCACTCTGATGGATGCCCACAGCCCTATCGTATTTGTCTATATGGCCTATGTCCAGTACCAACTCTGCTGAGTAATCTCCCACAGTCCAAATAAGACCAAACTACACTGGTACCATCAATTTTGTAACTCTAAATATTACAGATAATGCAAAATGATACACACAACAGTTCAGATAACACATGTAAATAACCTCAAATAATTTTTCAGACTTGCTTTTACATTTCTTATATTAAACATTATTTCTACAGAATTACATACCTGGGGAGTTTAGAGTTTTGATGTAATCTGTGCACTACTTTAGAAATAGTGCACTGAAAACAACCACACTTCACTGGAGAGCCTATATTTTGTCGTCTGTAGCTCACACACCTGTAATGCCTCTTAAAACGCAGCTGTTTCGCGAGAACATGCGGTGGAGTTATAATGAATTAAATTTCACGGCAGCAGTGCACTTTAGTGGGACAGGTAGTTGGTACCCTGGCCCATGGTGCCGAGAGCCCACTCAGAACCAACAGAGAGGTTAGATAGTGGTGACCTGTTATGCTCTCAGTAATGACTGTGAATAATGTAAGAAGTTACATAACTGTAAAGTGCCTGTGTGACAGACAGAGACCGAGTGCGCTCCATTCTCAGCTCACAGGCAGGAGTGTAAATTACCATTGATTGTTTTTTTTTTCTGTTTTGTCTTTAATTCAGCATGAAATTAATTGCTTTGTCCGCTGCTCAGCCATTCTCCATTTACAACACATTTGTTCAGCATTTACAGGTGATGCTGTGCAAACCCACTTCTAATTTGAAATATCATAGTTCAATGTTTGAATAACTAGCATAAATTCTGATACAAGAAAAAAATCAAAGGCAAGCTAATTTGTGGTATATAGGAGTTACGTGTAACGTCTTTACCAGCTTAGCTGTTTTATAGTGTGAAGTAAATGCAGAACATATATTACAGTTTTAGTAACTGTTTAAACATATCAGCTTCTTCTTGTTCACTTTGAATGTAATTAATAAAATATGAATATACCTCTCATGCTTAAGGCTGCAACAGCTTCAAGGCTAGATTGCCCTTATGGAGCCAAAGTGTCTGTTGCAATCGCTGTCACCAGTGCTGGTTGGAATAGTGATAAGTGATAACATTATATAACATTATGAACACTGACAGGTGATGCACATAACATTGATTATCTCATGACAATGGCACCTGGAAGTGAGTGGGATATATTAGGCAGAAAGCAAACATTTTGTCCCTGAAGTTGATGTGTTGGAAGCATTCAAAATGGACAAGCATATTTGAGAAACTTTGACAAGGACAAAATTGTGATGGCTAGATAGCTGGGTCAGAGCAACTCCAAATCTGCAACTCTTGTGGAATGTTCCTGGTCTGCAGCGATCAGGAGCTACCAGAAGTAGTCCGAGAAAGGAAAACCGGTGAACTGGAGACAGGGTCATGGGTGGTCAAGGCTCTTTAATGCACATGGTGGAGCGAAGGCTGGCCCATGTAGTCTGATCCAATAGAAGAGCTGCTGTAGCTCAACTTGTTGAAAAAGTTAATGCTGGTTCCAATAGAAAGGTGTCAGAACACACAGTGCATCACAGTTTGTTGCATATGGGGCTGCGTAGCTGTCAGGTCAGGGTGCCCAATCTGAACTGTGTTCACCACCAAAAGCACCTACAGTGAGCACATGAGCATCAGGAATGGAACACATTTGCTTTTACATCATGTGGACGTCTAGGTGTGTGTGCATTGCTTACCTGGGGAAAGGATGGTACCAGGACGCACTATGGAAATAAGGGAAGCTGACAGAGGCAGTGTGATGCTTTGGGCATAATGTACAGCATGGGTGCAGATTAAATGTACAGTGGTGCAAAAACTTTGTTTGGGCAGTGCAAAGATGCATGCTGCATACAGCAGTACAGTAAAAGGAAGAGAGAGTGCAGCAGTGCAGTGATATTGAATTTTGATCAATTGTTCAATATGCAAACATCCACAGGGAGAAACCTAGTTCTTAGACTGTTTGTGCAGGTGCTGAGGCTCCTGTAGTGCCATCCGGACAGGGGGGTAAATACAGTAGTCTATGTTGTTCTATTGGTGTGACAGGTGTCTTTGAGAATGCCTTTCGGCCTGAACAGGCAGCATTTCCTATAAACATCCTGAATGGTGGGCAGTTGAGCACCGATGATGCGTTGAGCCATTTTCACCACCCACTGAAGGGCTTTTTGATCCAATGTGATGCGGGTGCCATACCTCGCTGAGATGCGGTTGGTATGGATGCAGTCAATTGTACAATAGTAAAAGGTCATCTGTATCCAGCATTTCACAGTCAATATTCAACAACAACACACAGGGTTAATTTTTTTTTTTACATGCACATCCATTCTTATCTTTTCAAAACTCTCAGTGACCTGAGTATGAACCACACAGTCTAAAACGTGGATGAATAAGATTACATACCCAACTGCCCTTATATATGCTGTTGTCAGACAGTTGGAATTTCCCCATACTTTTTCTCAGCCATGTTCTTAGACATATTCTCCATATTTTTCTTCTTCTGATTATTATTATTATGCCCAAATGAATTGCCAGTGAAATTGTTTCAGTCATAGCTATCAGCCCCGTTTTAAAAATGATCATAATTCATATGTTAACATCTGCAATGGGTTGGTACCCTGTCCAGAGTGTCCCCTACATTTTGTCCTTGGCTGTTTGGGATTGACTCCTGGCCACTCACATTCCTGTAAAGGACAAGCATTTAGAAAATGGGTGGATACATGGATGAATAGATGGATGGATGGATTTTTTAATGTTATGATCTATTGCTGATATATATATATATATATATATATATATATATATTCACTGGATAATAATGTGTCTCCACCAGTGGAAAACAAACGTAGTGCTTTTAGAAAGAAATGTATTTGGAATAAGAGCTCGCCATAGTTCCACAAAGAGACACACAGTAAATACTCTAGTGCAAAATAAGTTTATTAAGATATAATAACCTTTGTAAAAATAAACCACTACCAAAGAAAATAGCTCTTGTTCTTGTTATGGTGAAAACATAAACATCATTATCTTAGTTAAAAAAAGTCAGTGGATCAAGTTAAACAATTTAAAAAACCTTACACATGTAAAGGTTTTTGAATCCTGCATGCAGTCCATGAACACATAATTATAAAAATTTTCCTCCACTTTGATGTATCCAAGTATGCAAATATAAAATATTTTGAAATATTAACAGCATATTAGTTTATCCATTATTTTATGTTTGCTTTACAGAGCTGTATTTCATTTTGTATTTAGTCTGTTGATTGTAAATGTGCTTTAATAATAAAATTTACTTACTTCGCTTGCCGTACCTTGGAATTTGTGTAAGATCATATAAATGTTAGAGCAGCAACAGTTGTCAAACCTGATTCACACACGTAGGGTAGGTTTTCCTCAAGAAAATCATGAAAAAAAATCATGGTGCTAGAATGTGACAGCTGAGTGAATGCCAGCAAGCGCAGTGCAAGTGCATTTTGGTGGAAATCTGCAGCAGCAGCAGAGGAGAAAAACCCAAGAAAACCACAGCAGCAGCATTCATTTAAAATGTTTCACAGGAAAAAAAAAAAAGAATATGCAAGGCTAGCACCTTGTGTTGGTGGCAGAGCTCTGTGTGGCAGAAGCTTTAGTAACAGCAGGAGAGAGAGATTCGCTATGGCCCCAAAGCATTGTCATTACAAGGCTTACCGACTCTTAGCTGAGGTCTACAATACACTAACTGATGCAAAATAAGTGCTCGAGTAAGTGCTTGAGAATGAGTGTCTCAAACTGCTGTGCCTTTAGTCTGTGTAAGAGCCCACAGGCACACTGGTGTGAAGACCTCTTGAAAGAATTAAAAACCCCAACGATGAGACAGAAAAGCCCTTTGCATGAATTTACTAATAATGACAACTGCTAGAAACAATTATTGGCCTTTCCCACAAAAACAATTAACACAGGTCTTCTTATGTGCTTTGACTGCATAAAATCACCAACTTTTTCTTCCACAATAAAACCGTCTCAAAATTCAGAGGGTGAAAACAAACCTTTGTGGTCACAGTAACTGAAAATAGGCTATTCTGTACGTTTTTAAGATTAAGAATTTGCCTGTAATAATATTGTTTTAGTTAGAATCATTGGTATATGCCATCCCCAGAAAGCTAACAATGAACATTCAGACAACACAAGACTCCAGATTCAGTGAAATGTGGTTTAAAGATATAGCAACACAGCAAAATAATAAATATTAATGTGCCCAATCTCTCATCTCCAGATACTTTTGAAAAAGAGCATCCGTGGCAGCCTCGGCGCAGTAACAGGAGCCAGAGAGGACCTGCCTCCCACGCTGCACAGAGGACAGAGTTAAACACAAAATTGGTTTCTCATTTCAGCAGATAATGGCAAAGGCCAGTTTGTATATGGCTTGGAATATGCAAACCAAAGCCACTGCCCAAGTCGAGGAGCTCAAATCAAATCGTACCCGGGTCAAGACGCAGCTGTCAGCAGCTGGATGGACCAAAAAAACCACAGAAGCACAAAAACATTCCCACAGAGCCTGAGAAGAAACACGAATGTGGCATTCATACACGTGTTGGAATACGTGATGTGAAGCGTTAGCATTTCAGTTTAAAAGCTTTTTTAATTGCAGAGCAGTGAGGAGTACACAAAGTGGACTTGGAGATTAATTACACTACCAGGGGAGGCCAAGAATGTGACACTTAGAGAGCTCTAGGAAGACGATGGCTATGTAGGTGACTGTAACATGTTCATTTCAATTGAAAATATGCTTTAGGGCATTTTTGGCATTTTTGATTTGTTTGTTTCTTCTGTGCTTGAATATGTTTAGGTTGTGTAACGGTGTAATAAATCTATGTGTCACAAAGCCATCAACCAGCAAGGAATTCTTCATTGTTAATAAATCTAAAACCCTTTAAGAAGATGTTTTGGGGTTCAGAGCAATGCTTGATTTAATTGTTATTAAATTCATAGTGTCTTAATGCAATTTGTAATGATTTATGTCTGGTATATTTTGTTGGATTACTTCAATTCATTAGTGTCTATATGACATAGTTAAGGTTTTATTTAATAAATGTGAAGTAGTTTAGAACTGTCAACCACTGGGTATTTGCCTACATTTGTATAAGTATCTGGGGGGAGATTCGATTACCAAACCCAAACTAGCCAAACACTAAATGAGCAGGAAATCTGATTATTTGTTTGTGCTTCAGCGTGTCCCCCCCTCACACACACACACACACACACACACACACACAGAGAACTGGCTGCGGTTCAGTGACTAAAACCCTGTCCTATTCCTCTAGCGTGCTAGTGAGTGTGTGTTTTCTCCCACTGCTCACATAACTTGTCTCCCACGGTCCACACACACGTGGATCATACAGACTGGAGTCTCTACATTAGCCTTGATGTGTATTTGTGTGTGTAAGGTACTGTTATCTAAGGCCTTAAAACGTGAGTGCCCCCCCCGGCCACACACTCACCAGGTGTTGAATCACACAACTACTTCTAGTACATGAACAGCAACTATGTCATGGTAAGGAGTAGTAAATTAGCATTTTTTTTATGGTAATTATTTCAGCATATTTATTTACACACAGGAAAATTACCTATCTATTTACAAAAAAAATTTTGCCCTGATACAAAATTTACACTGAATAAAGCAAGTTTTTGTCTCATCCAATATACTTTTTTGTCTATATTATTGGAAGTATAATGTAATCTTATTTCTGTGATTCTACTCTAACACCTATATAGGCTATATGTATAAATACACTTCAATGTGGAATGCAACAGTGGTCTGTCTCCATGTGAACAAATGGACAGCGATGGACCTAGCCCTGTACATGTACTTGAACGCTTGATGTTTCCAAGAGCAGCAGTCATGAGTATGCTTGTATTTGAACAAGTAGGATTTTTTGACACGGCTTGTCATTATGGCTGCCCGGTGTGTTTGATCAGCAATCAAAGCACCTGGGCCCTGCAGACGTAATCACCCTGTGGAGTACAGCCGTTGCAATCGCAAGGCTTTGCTGGAGGGCAACGGTGACATTTGTATTCTGCCGATGGTGCTTTCTGCTCCCTGGTGACTAACTTCTGTCGTCGGCAGGCATTTGGATTCAGGACATGTGAGGGCTGCTATGCCTAATGCAGAATATGGATACCTGTGGTTCAAAGTTAAACATTCAGAAACTGTTTCCCATTTCAAACTAAAAATGCTGTATTTATGTCAGTCACGTACGGTTTCCACAATAATGGCAAAATAACAGTTTTATGTTTAATGTACTTTTTAGTATTCCCTATGTTCAGTTTCAGTTTCTTTGTAGCTGTGGTACATTATTTGCTGAGAAAACGTAACGGTCCACTAATTTCCCTCTGTGTATCTTTCCACTGTATTACATTGTTTTCAAAGTAGGTCAGTTTCTATGCTACTGGCTATGATCATGAGCTGAATAAACCTCGCGTTCATCTACATGTTGAGTCAACGGCAAACACAAATGCTATTAGAGCCTGGAACCAGGTCCACAGTTCAAGGTTAAAATGAAGAGGAAGTAGCTGTAAAACAACCCCAGAGACAATAATCCAGTAATCTCTTTTCAAATCCTTCATTAAAAATTCTGTTTGACGTAGGAGCAGGAGCTGAACACACTGGGTAATGTAGCCCACTCAAGCAGGGCTTCCTGTAGGCATGACAGCATAACCCTTGCGTGTATTCAGAGTTAACAAATGGATGGTCTCATCTGCGTCTGTCTGGCCACTTTAAACAGCTTGCTGAAAGGCCTGGAAACCCTGATCCACAGATATAGATGGTTCTCTCTTTCAATATGTTTCAACAGCCAGCAGTGACCTGCTGTTGCTAAATACAATCATGAAGAGATGATGCTGTTTTAGATAGACCACCCAAATCCATGTGCTCACCTAAGGCAGGTAAATTCCATCTGGTGCCTACTTTGCCAGTTTGCAGACACTGCAGAATAAGTGTAGTTAAAATCATACAGTTCATAGCTAATCAATTGCCCAGGCTAATCTAGAATCACATTACGAAGTCAGGTTTAATTATTGTTCTACAGTATATAGAGTACTTAACAGTTGTATTTGTTGTGTCTTCTTGATATTTGGGACTTGCTATCTCTATATGTGGTGGCCAAGCAGTAAGGTTGTCTGTGTCAGCGACAGGCGGATGTGGGGACAAGCCGCATCCATGTGTTGTTGGTCTGGGGTAGGCTCTGGGGCACCCGTGACTCTACAAAGGACAACTGATTGGACAGTTTTCCTTTCTTATTATGGTTCTCTTTATTTTCAGCTGATCATCGTGTTTGTGACTGACCTCAACAAAGACACTCGATGTCCTTTAAAACATGACTATACTGTACAATTTTCTTAATGAGCACATTTTCACAGGTTGAATAAATGTATCACTTACATTATAAAATAATTTAACTATTGCAAATATAACTCGAATAATAGGTTTCCCACTTTCCTACTTCCAGTTTATTTGGAGTTTTATTGCACCTTTCAGTATATTAAATGCAGTTCAGACTGAAATATGAAAAAAATCAACTTGCCTCAGGTGCTCCAGTAAACAGTCAGAAAAAGCTGAAACGTGACTGGCACGTGAATGTGACAAAATGCCACCATTCCAGACTTCAGTTGTTTTGTTTCTGCGCCAGGTCATCTCATTTGAATGTTGACATATTTATATTTTGTAGTCATTCATATTATTTCTGTAATATTTTATGTAATATTTTATATTTGTTTTGTTATTTGACACACGTTTGTATTGGGTTATTTGCTATACGTGGACTAACTTAAAAGGGGTCGGTCAAAGAGCATGATAAATTCATGCAGGCTTTTCATGAGCAACTGGCTGTTGAATAATGAGTGCATTTTTCCATACTCATTTGTTACTTACATATTGACAAGTGTGAAATGATAATTAGTCTCCAACGACAGCTGTTAGTCTGGAAATGGGCTTGAAAAGTTGTAATGTGCAAGAAGGCAAATAATAAAAACATTTATCAGGACTTTCTAGGGACTGGTTAGATAGAGAATAACTTGTCTCAATTTCCTGACTGGTCACAGACGTCTGACGCCTGTCAAAACTGGAATCAACGTTAATGAAGTAAGACAGCACATTTAAGTCTCCTTTAGTAAGATGAAACTGAGGGGAGGTGAAAAAATTAGGTCTTCATAACCCTCTGCCATAAACAAAATGAGGAACAGTGTACATGAGCCTGTGCCACAGACAAAATGAGGAACAGTGTACATGAGCCTGTGCCACAGACAAAATGAGGAACAGTGTACATGAGCCTGTGCCACAGA
>JABJVR010031183.1:0-34763 GCA_025773905.1 Chitala chitala
CCCCCCCCCCCCCCCCCCCCCCCCCCCCCCCCCCCCCCCCCCCCCCCCCCCCCCCCCCCCCCCCCCCCCCACTACATATAACACTGTTACCATTGTTTATTATATGTAGTATAGCAACTGCTAACAGTCATAGTGGGACAGCTGCAAGGTCGATGATGTCATCCTGGGGCTGAGACAAAATTTGTCTCCCAGAGCTGAAGACTCAGATCTTTAGCCCTGCAATCTAACCTTATTTTTGGTGTATTGAACAGGTGGTGACAGCCTAGGTTTTACACCTGCTAGGTCCTTCCATCTGTTTCAGTGTTATTTTTGCAATAACCAATTTAATAATTGTAGGAACCATGTTATGTGCATTTCTGTAAGTGTATAATGTTATTTACACAATTTGAATGTATATTTTTATGAGAGCTTTGAATATTTCTTACCTGTTAGTCATAGAATCAGAAGAGAGTAGGATGGTTTTCCATGTGCTTGACTCATGTATGTTCAGTTTCTGCAGGGGTATTAATGAACATAAATTAACAGAAAATGCACACAAAATGTACCCAGTTAAAAATAATAACTTTAAATGTCAGTCTAAAGACTGTAGTTTGGTATTTAGGCCCGCAGCGTTTCACACCAGTATTGGCAGGTTTTCACTGGCACAGCTGTCCTCTACCCTACTGTGCTGACACACTCACTCGACACATTTAAATTAACACTATTTGCATGAAGCCCTCTACTGATCATAGCAATTAAGGATAACAACTGTGTCTATAATCCTGCTGAATAACAGTAATCATGCGATAGTCAGTATACCACAACATCCGACAAGTTCTTAAGCTTTATTTTGTTTATGTAGCTGATGTTATTAAATGTAAGGCAAACTGGTCAGGCATACTCAGCCATGAATTTTCCCTCATGTTGGAACTGTGAAATGGATATTGTTTATTTTCATTATACCAAAATGTTTTAGCTTTTGTATGTTTGATGTAGTTAACTGTCAATGTGTACACTTTATATAGATTTGCATTACACTAGCGTGTCATAATCCTGCTGAATAACTATGCAGTATACTACATCCAACAAGTTACACTTGCTAAATTTTTATTTACTGTAATTTTAGTTGGATTAATTCATCTTTTTAAATACTGTGTGCTATTATATCGTAGGTAATGAAGTCTTGTATGTAAACTGGGTAACACAGTGTGTTATGGTCTTTGCACTGTCCTGATGCTCATATTACAGGAAGTTATACCACCCAAACAACGCCCAGCTAGGCATGGCTACGATGAGGGCAGGAGTGACCCACTGGCATGCTGGTCAGATCGAAGCTGGGCACAACATGATCTGTAAAGCCTATGGGATCCTAATGGTCACTCATGGGCCATCCCACCCAATCACCAATGACCTAGAGGTATCCAAAACCACACACACACACACACACACACACACACACACACACACACACACACAAGTGCACACACATACAGACAAACCCGAATTAGGCCCATTTTAATTTCTCAAATAAATTTCCGCAGAAATTAACTTGGTGTGTAGTCCATTTAGTGAATAATTATGTTTCCAGGAGTTTCAGTTGTTTACCCTTTCCATGATGTTCACAGACCATGAGGACACAGACTGAAATGGAACTGCGTATGTTCCAAGAGAACAAGCATGCCTACTACAGCATGCGGGAGGCAGCTTTCAAAAACCAGCCCCTGAGCACCTTGGCAGAGCCCGCAGAAGACAATATGAAAAAGCTCTTTCGTGGGAAATGAGCTCTCTCCAGTGATCTGCTGCTCCAGCTGACAGCTGATACACATCTGTAGAGACCTATATAGAGTACATCTATCAGTGGTTGTCACTGTTTCAACGTTTGCATATTTCTTTCCTTTACAACGGCTTTGAGGCCCTCATTTTTCAGTTAGCACACAACTCCTCAGTGCTGACAAGGCCTAAGTCACACTGTAATGCTTTACGTTCTTAGAGCAAAGTGTCACTACAAGGATGTGCTTGTCACTATTATACTTTTGGAAACAATAAAACTTTTAAAAATTATCAATATGTTGTGAAATATGCAATTATATAGCTTTTGTTTGCTTTCCATTCACATATTCATTGTGCCATCATTCTGTGTGCTGGGAGTACATGGATGCAAGTATGACAGATTCACTTTCAGATAATGCATTCTTTGAGACAATTTCATGACAGGTATCCTTCTGAAAAAAAGTGTACACTAGTCATGAAAGGATTTCCCTCATAAAAAACTGTTAAGGTACATAGTGCCATTCAAATGATGCCTAGTGGGTTTTGACAGCCATAATAGTAGGAAATATTGAAAGAAGTGAAGAAGAGAGTACAGGCAAGATGGAGTGGGTGCAGAAGAGTGTCAGGAGTGATCTGCAATGGAAGGATAGCTATAAGAAGGAAAGGGAAGATTTACAAGATGGTAGTTAGACCAGCTATGTTGAGCATATTAGGGGGACAGCACAGGTAGGATGGTTCAGACACAAATTAAGACAGGCGATACTTAGATGATTTGGACATGTACAGAGGAATGATACAGAGTATATAGGGAAAAGAATGCTGAGGATGGAGCTGCCAGACAGGAGGAGAAGAGGAAGGTCAAAGAGGAGGTTCATGGACGTAGTGAGGGAGGACAGAGGAAGCTGTAAAGAACAGGTTTGTATGGAAATGATTATCTGCTGTGGCGACCCCTAGAGGGAGCAGCTGAAAGAGGAAGAAGAAGAATAGTAGGAAAACATTCCTGAAACCGTTACCCCACTACTGGGTTGTACCTTTGACAAAAGTCAAGACAGATTAACAAGCTCATGCCAGACCGTAACTCTACATGTTCTTTATTGTGGTACTGAACACACCATACATTACCACTGGTGAAAATGCTTCTGTTTTGCTTTATTTTCAATAAATACAAAATCATTCATTGCAAATCATATCAGCAGAACAATTCAAGTAATAAAATTGAATTAAAGTCATGCATTGGGCATGTATCCCACAAGTTCATGCAAAAGTACAAAATGAGTATGTCAGATCAACCTATTTCCATGTATAATACTGTATTAAGAAAATATGAGATGACAGCGTTCTGTATTGCATTATAACAGGTTATGTGGTAATGTTTCCATGTTATACGGAAAGGGGAACTTGAAATGTACCCCTTTTGCTGTACGTTGCCCACATAGTTCCTAGGCCTCATACAACTCAGAAGGACAAGCCATTTTCTGTACCCTGTGAGTTTTCTGCACCATCTGAGTTTTCTGTACCCTGTGAGTGCTCTATACCCTGTTAGTTTTCTGCACCCTCTGACGTTTCTGCACCTGTCCTTCTTTGCATGTCCACAGGTCGTCGCCGTTTCCCAATATTTCTGTGCACGCTTTCCGCAAAATGCTTTGGAAGGTTTGTTATTTAAGCCCATGGTAGTTTGGACTCCGGTAAGTAAAACGTGTACGCTTTGATTATTATTAGTTAAAAAAATACTTCAAAAGAAAGAACCAAAGATAGCGGTAGACTCCCACTTCAGATGTCGAGTAAAATCGTAGGAAACTGAGATCGCCTGACAAACTGTCTTTGAAGCCAGTGGTTAAGTTACATTATGAAATCATCGGCCTAGTTTACTCATTATTTTAGTGTTATAGATATGATTATATGCTGATTTGCTTTCACTTTAAATGTGCCTGATTTAGCCGAAATTATATTGCGTTAATTGTGTTTATTTCTACTTTAAAGATCAGTTCTTAAAATCGACTTATTCTCTTCATAAATGGAGCTAATGGAGCTATACTGTTAAGGTAGCGAAGGCTTTGTGTCGAGCACGTAGATGTTGTCTTGAGCACTTAACACTTTCGTCTTGTCCCCTTGTCCAGCAGGCTGAACCATGCGTTACTGCAGCACCAGAGGCGAAGTGGAGGGATGGAGCTTTCGGGATGTTTTATTTTCGGGCTACGCTCCTGATGGGGGGATGTTTATGCCACAAAGTTTGCCTACCCTCTCCTGTGACACCCTCAAATCCTGGACCTCCTTGTCCTATCCTGATCTAGTGTTGGAGGTGTCTAGGCTTTTCATTCCAGATGATTTGATTCCTCACACGGATCTAAAAGGTATGAAATTAACTTAAGCATGTTGCAGACGTGCTGGTTATAGAAAGGTGCGTTAATTATCAGGTTAACTTTATGGTTAGGTTTATTTTACAGCATCATACCTCAGTGCACAAGTGGAACTTAGAAAGTATGTAAACCTTTCGTAAAACGAATTGTCTTATTACACAGTTTTAACATAATTACACCGTTTTAACATAAGCGGTAAAATAGCGTTTTTATGTATACCAAAAGTATTAGATAATAAACTAATAAAGTACAACGTTTTTGGGAATTTAAATATATATGCCTTTATCATTCTGAATAATTGTTCCTGACATAGTGTATCGTGGTTGCTGCTGTACATGTCCACCTCTGACTGCCTGTGTTTTCAGAATTGCTGTCACATGCGCTGTCCCGGTTCTCGGTCCCCGGTGCTGTGCGTCTGGTGCAGCTCAGGGAGGGGTTATGTGTGTTAGAGCTGTTTCATGGAGAGACAATGGCCTTTAAGGACCTAGCCATGACATGCACCACCCGTCTCTTGGAGTATTTTCTGCGCAAAGAAGGCAGCCGGGCCACTATCATTGTGGGTGAGAGAAACAGTTTTCATCCATTCTGTCTGTCTGGCTGCAGTCAGTCAGTCTGTCCACACATCCATTAGTGTAATTATCAGTCTGTCCAAATGATTACGTGTCTGTATGTGAACCGAATGGCTCGCCATTATAAATGCCACCATTATTTCCTTTATATAAAAACTAGCAAAAATTAACTGCCAAAATCTAGTAAATGAACAATTAAAATATAGTGGAGAGCCCTGTAGATGATAGCTCTGACCAGCCATATCCATTCTCAGAGCCGGCCCTGACCATTTTAGTGCCCTAGGCAAGATTTTAGCTGGTGCCCCTTACATTTTTCTTTCCTTATTTGAGGTGCCAGAGGTGCCCCTATGGATGGACAGTGCCCCTAACATGTGCCAGTACGGCCTATGCTCAAGGCCGGCTCTGTGACCATCCCATCCGCCCCCATGCTTCACAGTTGGAACAACGTTTGATTGTTGGTTTGTGGTGCCTTTTATCCCTCACACACAGTGTTAGGCACTTCTGCCAGAAATATCAACTTTCATCTCATCTGTTCACAGAACCAGGGGCGCTGCTACAGATTTTGGAAACCCTGATGTACTGGGCCCCTAATTTAAACCAAGCCAACCCTGATCAACTACCATAAGCAAACGCCACAAGTTCAAAACCCACCTGACTCATTCAAAGCTTTTACACCATTAGTTATTAACATAAAATTTTTACTATTTTGTAGGCTTGCAGCTCTGGAGTGTAATTAGTACCCCATGTAATGGAGAGTGAGCTGTGAAAATATGTTTAATACTGTGTCAAAACATATGTTGTGTCTTATTAATTTTCATCACTGTCAGTAGTATGCAGCAACCTGGAAATTAATTTTGGTGTAATTAGAGCAGAGCTGTAAAACCAGCAGGTCTCCAGGTTTTTATTCCAACCACTGACTGCACCAGGTTAACAAATCGGTGAAATAACCTGGTGCAGACTGATTATAATGAAAACCAGCAGAGTGCAGACGCTTCGTGGCACGACGTATGACACCATTGCATGTACCGATGCATGTAAATGCATGCTATACTGCAACCTTGATTTTAGATAGTGAGCATGAATTACGTTAGCATTGTCTAACTTCAAGGTAAATTTAGAAAAAAGCTGCAAATTATTAATATGTTTTATGAAGGAATGATGGTACGCCTGCAGCTGCATTTATTACAATATAATCATTTGTTGGATTACCAAGCTTTATTAGTTTAATATTAGTTATAGAATTAGAATTACCAATTAATTTGCATCACATGGAGACTGAGTATGGACAAACACTAACTTGAACAAACTGACCTTTTCCTGAGAAAAGCTGTTGTTGTGCTCTCTTTTTTTGTTCAACTTCATGTAGCCTTAATTTTTTTTTTCTGGCAACCAAATTTAATTATGAGCACTTTGTGGATATGATAGATTTCGAATGTCTTCTTCAAACAGGCTGGGCAGCCGGTTTTGGCTAATCAGTGCAGAGCGGAGGCAGGGTTGGACCACTCAAGGTAAAGCAGAGACTGGCCAGCTGATTTCAGCCAATTAGTGCAGAGCAGAGGCAGGGTTGGACCACTCAAGGTAAAGCAGAGACTGGCCAGCTGATTTCAGCCAATTAATGTAGAGTGGAGGCAGGGTTGGACCACTCAAGGTAAAGCAGAGACTGGCCAACATACATTGGCTAATTAGTGTAGAGAGGAGGCAGGACTGGACCACTCAATCTAAAGCAGAAGGGGACTACAGAGGGCGTTTGATTTATTTATTTTTACCACAAAAAACTGGGAAAATTTTTAAAATATTTATTGGTAAATTTTGAGTAATGTATTCTGCAAATCGCAATTTCACTTACTGTTCAATAAAATGTTATATAATTTTTCGATTTCTTTAGGGCCCTATGTCCCCATTCAGGAGACAGTGGAATCGTCCTTACTTACTGCCCCCTTATCATGCTCTTGCACAGAACATTGTTCCACATGTATTGTGGGACATCCAGTTGGGTTTTTGCAAACTGGACACATGCAGCACTGTTTTTGTAAAGCAGTTTTCTGTGGTGTTTTTCAGTATTTCTTAATGTGTGCCACCAAAATTCTGATTTTTCACTTCATTAAAATTATTGCCCACTTTTGCCTACTTATAAAATATTATTTGTATGAAAACTTTAATCATCCTATTTGTATAACATTCATTTAATTTGCTACAAAGCTCCATGAATCGACCAGCAGTTATCCTCCACTGCAAGCGTAAAGGAACACGACGCAAATACTGACAGTTTGCTGTTTGGATTCTCATGGACGTGCAGTTTTTCATACGCACTGTCATAAAGTCTTGTATGTGTTAAGACGGTTTTGAATGAGACTGAGCTACCAAATAGATTAAGATGATCTCGAAACTAAATATTCATTGCTGTCTCAAACAAAGATGTCAATTTTTTTAATGATTGGACACAAAAATGTGAAGCAAGTGTAGTTTCAGAGAAAACACTATGGCTGAGCAACCCGCAAAACAGGAGGAAGTCTGATAGTGCTGTGCTGTCAAGACATAATGAGTTAGGCAAGGTCAGTGGTTGTCCCTGGAGACACCAGGACTGAGTCTAGGAGGTAGTCAACCGACTGCTAATGAACTTGGGAAAGTTTCCTTGTCTGATAGCACGATCAGATATGAAACAGAAGATCCATAATGGAATATTTAAATATTTAGTATTTGAAATGAAATGTAACAATACAATTTATGTATACCATTACTGAGAACTGTTACACACTGTAAATTTACGGTTTATTAGGCCAGTTCCGTTTGTCTGTATCCGTGACTTAGATGAAGATCAGGTCACTTTTTATGAGAAACCTGGAAAACTTCAGAAGATTCACTAAAGCTTTCTCACCACTCTGTAATATTGTAGGACATAGTCTCATTGCGTTCTGTCCTCAGTAATGTGGTCTGTAGGCTAAAAAGGCTTATTTATTGTGTCTCAGAGTACACAAATTAGAAAAGTTCACTGCATGTTCTCAAGGCCGGATTCTCACCATGTTTCTCAGGGACCTCGGGGGACACGGGAGGCTCAGCCATTTGCAGTGGGCGTGGCCTTCGCGGAGTGGATGTGGTGGTGGCTTTCCCTCGTGGACGGATCACTGCTGTGCAGGAGAAGCACATGACAGCATGCCTGGACGATAACGTGCATGTCTTTGCAGGTTGGATTGTTTCGTTGTCAGTTTTGTTGTAAATGTAGACTCTCAATGTTTCTGCTGTGCTGTGTATCAGATGGAAAGACTGTGTGTCCTGCCTGTTTTATGCTGCCTTCAGCCTTATGTATTTTTTCTTCTGTCAGGAGATTGTCACATCTCATTAGCAAGTTTCAAAAGTATAAATAAATGCATGCTGTACTATCTGGAACTGGAAACTGAAACTGTTCAAAATTTTTCTGTGAAAATTTTGGAACCGTCTGAACTGGGATAACAGGACATCACAGTTAAATAAAATATTGTCTTTTATGAATCATTATTTTCTCACATTTTATGGATTTCGGTGTTTTCTTCTCATTAGAGGTTGTTTTATATATACATGAATTTATTTTAAACATAGTATAAAATAAGTACAAAATGAGCAGCTAGTTACTTTCATCCTATTTTGTAATATTTTGATACTTCAGTACTTATGTATTAATGGGACCTCTAAATAGAATCATTACAGTTCACTTAGACTATGTGTATGTGTTGACCACATATGGAAGGTTTTCACTACACGTTTTGTGTATGTATATTTAATGCTCGTCTTTCTCTACAGCACAAGGCAGCAGTGATGACATTGACGTCACACTGCGGCGTCTGTTTGCAGATCAGGACCTGGTGAATCGTCACAGACTCATGAGCCTAAACTCCGTGAACTGGGCTCGAATCCTTGTGCAGCTTGCCCACTTCCTGTATGCCTATTTGCAGCTGTCTGACTTGCAGAATATTAAGGAACAGGAGCTGCCCACTGTTGAAATAGTGGTTCCCACAGGTGGTGCTGGTAACATAACAGGTATGGTTGTACAGCTACTGTTGTGTAGATGCTGTTTAAAATTAGAAAGGAGATTATGTTAAATATTGTAAAAGGTGTGTCAAATCAGTATGAGAGAAATTAAGCCAATTGTCCCATCACCTCTTGTTTTGCTCTGCTTTTTTTTCTTCCAGCTGGTTGTATTTTGAAACACATGGGGGTGCCTCTCCGCCTTGTTGCCATGGTGAATGCCAATGACGTTGTGCATCGGGCTGTGCAGAGTGGTGACTTCTCCATGGCGAGTAGCGTGAAGAAGACCCTGGCATCTGCTATAGATATCCAGGTACTGTGAGTGTTTAAAGTGATGTTTCAGTCCTATGCCTCTGCAGCATAAAGTGTGTATATTGGGGTGTCATGCTGGAATTTTGTGTTTTGCTCATTTCATGTGTGTGTTAGTGTAAATTTGCTTTGAGGCACATTGTTGCAAAAGGCGCTATATAAAAATGTATTGAATTGAATGTAATTGAAATTATGATGTGATGGTGTGAGTGGGTATGTTTGGGTTTGGCGTTTGGGATTGTAGCTTTGGCTCATGCTTTATTTTTCCCACAGGAAATTGTGCATGTTACAGTAGTAGTTAAACACACTGCACAAAATAAGTCATTAAAGATAAATATATACAAGACAGCATAAGGCAGAATAAAAGTGCGTGTTCATACAGATTTGCAGAACTGTAGCACAGTAGAAAGGGAGGAGTGGGCAGTGCTACCTTGGTGGAGCTCATTATAAAACTGGATAACACAAATTAACTCGGCTCAAGGTAGTCCTGTGTTTGACCAGTCGTGAACAGCATTGTTCATGATGGCCAGAATTTTTAAAAGTCATTTCTCAACAACTTCTGGCAATGTCTAGGCTGTGTCCCTCAGGTCTTGTCTTCTCCATTTGTTTGTTTATTCTGCAGGCATTCTTTTTTATCTAAATACCTCAGCATAAAGTAGTATAGAAAATTCCCCCTCTATTAGAAATTGAAAAACATTGTAGGGCCAGAACCTTGTTAAAGGTATGATGGATGCTTGGACATCTTAAGTCCCCCATCTTGTCTTTTGTCTTAAAGTTGAGCTGCATGTATTTTTTTACATCAGTCAAGCAAACCTCTTGTCTGGTAATTCTGTTACAGGACCCGTACAATATGGAGCGTATATTCTGGTTGTTGCTACAACAGAACAGCGTGTTGGTGAAGAAACTGATGGAAGAGTTTCAGAGCTCCCATAAATTATATCTACCTGATGAACTTCATAAGAAGGCTTGTATAGACGTTACCTGTCACACACATTATGTATGGTATACACATTATACCTACTTAATAGACAAAGCACAGCGTACGCTGCTTCACACAGAGGATCAGCTGCATGTACTATGCGTGAGCAATACACATACAAGGTGGCCATGAACACGTGATGTGCTGTCAGTCTGAGTGCCTCTGCTTTGTATCTGCAGCTGTCCTCAGTCATGGCGTCAGGCTCTGTAACAGATGAGGAGATTCTCTGCACCATGCAGAAGTGCTGGGAGGAGAATCACTACCTGCTCTGTCCACATAGTGCCGTGGCTGTATGGCATCATTACAACAGCTACCCACTACAGCCTGGAGAGAAGAGGTTACCCATATTCACGCGCACATATATAATCAGAGCCGGCCCTGACCAGTTTGATACTGTACGCAAGATTTTAGCTGGTGCCCCTTATACTGCAACCAATTCCATCGCCAGTTGATGCAGTGGCGCCCCCTATGTATGGAAAGCGCCTTAGCATTTTCCAATACGGCCTATAGCCAGGGTCGGCTCTGACTGTGATCAGTACTTATGAGTGACATGTTTTCACTTAGGGCAGTATTTTACTCAAATATTATCACTGTCCAGGTGTTGCATAGCAACGGCTTCTCCGGCCAAATTCAGAGAAGCAGTTCAGAAAGCTGGACTAACTGTTCAGCTCCCAGAAGAAGTGCAAGCGTTGGAGAAGATGGAAACGCGCTGTGAAAACCTGGAGAAAGGCATGGACTGGGAGGCCACCCTGAGGGAAAGACTAGAAGCTATAGCCCACGTTCGGAAACATGGGGGGTTGTTTTACTCAAAGTATAAAGCAAAAGTGCATTAAAGTTTGATGCTGACTAAACAGAAGCGTACTAATTATCGCAGTGTCCACACCTTTACCAGTGTGATACCATTAGTTACGGCAACTGATCTTTATTACTACTTACTTTTTTGATCCTTTTAATTTATCCATTAAAAGATGAATATAAAATGTTATTGTATAATTTGTAGTGTTACTAGTACTACTTATAACAACTTTAAAATAAACTGGTGCTTGTGGTGCTGTAAAATGTTTCTACAGGAGACTCGTTTGACAAAGTGCTTATTGCAGACTGAAGAGCAGAAACACAAGTCCTACAAGCAGCAGTAAGGTCAGCAGCAGGGATTTTTAGTAAGGGCTGCCCTTAAGTACGTAAGAAACTTGGTGTACACCGTGCTCTTAACCACGGTGGACATACAGCCCAAATCAAAGTTTGAACAGTATGTTTAATACTGAAAACAGTGATTTGTAAATCATCTTTGACGTGTACTTCATTGTAGAGTGTATGCACACAATATATTTGTTTTGTCTGGTCAGTTTAATTTAATTTGTGAATATACATCCATCCCTGACATTCAGGCCTGCAACACATTCCAAAAAAAAGTTAGAACAGTTTAGGGTTATCACAGGGACAATTTAGGGCTAGTAATGAGGAAATGATTAATGATTTGATTTGAAACAGACAATATCAACAGGTCATTGTAATCATGAGTTGGGGGTAAAACAGCATCCAGGAAAAGACCAGTCTTTTAGGAACAAAGATGGACTGAGGATCACCAGTTTGCCAAGAAATGTGTGAGAAAATTAATGAAATGTTCAAAAATTTCCAAAGAAAGACAGGATGGGATTTGGTTATGTCTCCCTTTCTTGTGCATAATTAAAAGATTCAAGGAATGTGGAAGATTTTCAGTATGTAAAGGGCAAAGGTGCAAGTTTAAGGTGAATAACCGTGCTCTCTGATCCCTCAGACGACTCGTCACTCATCTATAAGTTATAAAACCACATAGGCTCAGGATTACTTTGGTAAACCTTTTGAAACACTACAATACAAAGTTACATCCACAAATAGCAGTTAAAATTTACTCTGCCAAAAGGAAGCCTTATGTTAGCAGTGTCCTAGAGTGTTTTCTACTGCTCTTGGCTCAGAAGCATCTGGCATGGACCATAAGTGGAAAGGTGTATTTTGGTCAGACAAAGCCTGTATTTCAGGTCTTTTTTGTAAAGAATGGATGCCATGTGCTCTGGACCAAAGAAGAAGAAGACTATCCAGATTACCAGCAACAAGTCCAAAAGCCATGGTCTGTCTTGTATGGGATTGTGTCAGTGCCCCTAGCAAAGGTAACTTGTGATGGCACCATTAATGCTGAAATGTATAGAGGTTTTGGAACAATATATACTGCCTTCAACCCAGTGTCTGTTCCAGGGAGGCCCATGCATATTTTAGCAAGACAAAGCAAAACCATATTCTGCACGTTACAAAGTCATGGCTGCAGACGAAAAAAATGGGACAAAATTACACCTGAAACAATTCTTCACTTCAGTCCCTAAATGGGGGTTATTGTTGGGGGGGGGGTTTGTGTTGCAGGAATCAATGTTTATTTTGGGGAAAAGGGGTAACAAAATTCATGAGGTAAAACATCAAGTGTGCTGCTGTATTGTTTTCAATGTAATACAGATCAAAGAATTTACAAATCACTTCTCAGTTTTAAATTTCACATACTGTCCTAACTCTTTCTGGTTTGGGGTTGTGCTCTAAATCTGTATATAGATCATCGATTCTTTTTAAAGTCTGCTGGTTGAATACCTGTTATGTCCCAAGTAATCCAGTTAGATGCCTTTTCATTTCTTTGAAAATGGTCTTTTGTGCCAGACTCATTACAGCCTTCTTCCTTTTAGTACCAGTTTTGGAAGCAGCCTTAGCGCTGTGTTTTGGACCCATTATTAAAATGTACTGCTAGATTTCACGGTCAAGAAGACAGAACGCATGAGTGCTCACGGTCTATCCAAGCCAAGATGCGTGGGTCAGGTCCCACAGTTCTCTCTCTCTCTCTTACTAAATGCCAAAAATTACAGTGCAAGTGCATACTATATCTTTAATATTAAAATCATAATAAATATTACTGTTTATGTGATACAAATAATTTCCAGTGTTTTTGACTTATGTGTAGTCTGTGAGTTTTTGCTTCGATCTTTTGGTAAGCTTCAAATATAACCATTTAGTTGTCCATGCCCGACTCAAGAATAACCAACACTGTGAATGTGGAGGGAGAACTATAATATCACAAATTGAGATCACACCCCTGTTACCATTTGACTGAATGCATAAAAAACTGGAGAATAACCCTCTCCTGCTCATTGATTGTGAATACCTGTGAACTGAAATCCTTTTTTTATTTTGAAACCTACAATATACTTGCAGTCCCTAACAAAACACTTTGGCAGGTTTAAAGGCCTTCATAAGAGGCTGCAAAATTGCACAAAAAACAATTTAACTAAATACAAAAAGCATAAGACTAGACTTGAAATATTAAAAAGACTAATTAATCAGGATGACTGAAAAATGTACCTACATATGCCAAAAAGGCTGAAATATAAATAGAATCATCCATCTGCTTTACTGCCTTATCCAATTCAGGGTCATGGAAAGTCTAGAGCCCATTGCAGAGGGTACCTTGGGTGGGGCACCAACCCACCACAGGGCCCACACACTACAGGCAATTTGCAAATGACAGTCAACCTAATCTGCATGTCTTTGGGAGGAAACTGGTGAACCCAGAGAAAACCCACCAAGCATGGGGAGAATATGCAAAGTCCATGCAGACAGCCACTAGGTGGGAATCAAACTGCAGGACTGCAGGTGCAAGGTGAAAGTGCTAACCACAAAACCACCATGGTGCTTTAATAGAATCAGTCAGTCAGTCAATCAATCATCTTCTATACCGTTTCACCCTGTTAAGGGTCGTGGGGGAAGCCTGGAGCCCATCCCAGAACACATAAATGTAAAGATGTTCCTACACCATATCTATAAAACCTGTATGGCCAGGTTCAGTTGGTTGGCACCCTTCCACCAACCTTGACCAAAGCCATTATCAAGGTAATTGAGAAAAAAAGAAAACCATCCAATGATCTGACATATTTGTCATTCTTATACTAAATCCTCCAGCAATTTAAAATCAGAGATATGTTCATAGCACATACTAAACCACTTGACAAAAAAACCTCTGTATGTATTCTCACAAATCAGACAATATCTGCTCCAGGTAGTAAGGAACAAGACAGAGCTACACCCTCTCCTCTCACAATTTTGCCCTGGCTTTCAATTCATTTTTATATAGCATCTTTCACAACAGAGTAGCCCCAAGGCACTTTACATTTATTAGATGAATGTAAAACAGTAGATTTAGGTAAACGTAAAGCTAAATTTAAAGAACCTCGTGCCAAAAAAATTTGACTAGATCCTCAAGCAGACATCTAAATGTATTTAACTACAAACCACTATCCTGATATTTTTATATAATGTAGAATTATTTGAGATCTTCTCTGGATATTGGTTCAATTGGAATAAAGGTGTAATATGCTTGTTAATACAGCTCCTCTCCAAATCCTCATGCTATGTAGGATTTTGATATTTGAGGAGCAGAACTTTGTAGTAAGTCAAAAACATAAATACACAAAGGCATTAGAGACTTGATTTCAACCATGTTCTTACACCACTGCGCATATGACAACTTCCTTTCTGCACCCAATATTACAAGTAAAAACTGACTGAAAAGACAAGATCGTTGTTCTCCATAAATAAGGTAGGAGGGCCCAGATAAAAACATAAATGTCACTTGGTGCAATTACAGAAGCCGTAGGCACAGTGCTTAACTTGTTTGTTTGTATTTGTGTGTGTGTGTGTGAAATTAATTTCCAAAATTGCTTTAGTGTGGACTGGATGTCATTTGAACATATGTTCAGTACTGGAGTTAAAAATATTTATAAACAGTGCAAAACATTCAGAATAAATGGAAGCAAAATTAAAATTCTTACGATAATTATACAAAAGTAGTAAAAAGGGACAACAATGTTACAGAAACCACGATCAATATTATTTAACCCTACAGCACTGCTAGCGCTATTTGTACCCATCACAATCACACTAATCACGCATCTCTATAGATGTCTTCACCCTAAATCTGGCTTCCAAACGGAGCATTTTCAGTAAACGGATAAAATGACATTTGCCTTGCAGATGACCCCGATGGGCCAGTCTTCTGTCAGAGGGTGTGAGCAATCACCTGAAATTTACTGTGTAATGCATTGTTTTCGTACATCTCGCACTCGCTCGCTCGCTCGCGCGCGCGCACACACACACCAAAGCACATGGGACAGCATGGGACAGATCCACATTTTGTGTCCGACTGCATGTGAGGCCAGCTCCTCCCCCCACACTGTCCCACCCCACCTGGGCACGGTGAGCCCGTAAAAGATGGCGGAAATCCGGTGGCTGTAGCCAGCGCTGAAAGTTACCGTCCGAACTCAGCGGTATTTCATAATCAGGTCGCTTTTTAAGCAGACTGGGACATCGTTATTTTGTAAACACGACAGATTAGACGTGCTACACGCTGGTTACACAACCCAACAGATTAGACGTGCTACACACTGGTTACACAGCGCCGCAGGATCTGCAGCCTGGGAGGGAGTTCGGGAAGACAGTCGCCATCGCTCCGGCTACCGAGGAGGTGACAGGAGAATAACATTTTAATTCGTGAAGGAGCGTCACAGAGAGCTGCCGACTGGACAGACATGCGTTACAGGTAGCTGAGAGCCGGCCTGTAGTTGTCCTGTACACGGTGCGGTCGTGATCGCTGTAGTGACGGCGGTCTGCACCACGTGACCGCCCCCTGACACGTAGCCGCTGTTTACACCGCAGCCGGGAGTCGGTGCTGAAATCCGGGGGTTTAGGATGTCACCTTAACCCAATACCGAACAGTGCTTCACCGGTTATTCAGGGCTATGTCACTGTTACACTTAACCTTCAGTAGGCATTTGTTACGTTTAAGTGTAACAGCGTGTTTACATTTTTTATTTGAGTATTATGTTATTATTAATAATTTATTACATTACTGCAGTAGAAACGCGGCTGTGCAAAGTAATATTCATATCAAATTACAGTTTTGTATGAGCTTTTTTTTATCTTACAACTTTGGATGTAGAAATAGATTAGTCGTCGTTATGTAAATTATGAGTAAACCACCCTCATTCAGCAATGGTGTTAAATGGTAAACATCATTGTTCTTCTGTTTCATGAAAACCTTTTAGAGTTCTGTTCCCATCTCTGTTCACTTTTGCTATGAGTGATAATGTTACAGTAACAATAATGTTTAGGTATTAATTTACAGAGACATTTCCTCCTGTTGTGTGCGACATAGGAGCAGTTACCATGGTGTTATGGTGTAACTGATACTCGACTTGTTAGACTTGAGTCTCAACACTTAAGTTTCAGCATCGAGGTCATACGGATGTTGTTTAGACTTGCATGGAGAGCTCTGGTGCTGTGATTAGGGGTATGTTTAACAGGTGTGTGTGTATACATACGCGCTAACAACCTGCCTCTCTGTGGTCTACATGAATGATGAACAGGTTTCTATAATACTCTGTGTGCACACAGCTCTGTGGACTGCTAAAACAGTTGTCTGTCAGTGTTTAAAACATCAAACACTGAAACACTACAGCTGAACAGTATGCTTATTTAGATACTGCTTATAGTCCCTTAATAATCTTATCTGAACACTTCATGAGTTCTTTCAGAACAGGATTTAGTTACTACAGATTTACGTCTAGGACATGAAAAACCTGTCAATTTTTATTTGTAACTTTGCATTGATCTTCGATGTCATGAATTATGCTGCTTTTACAATGCCAGAGTTACCCATGTTCTGAGCATGGTTTCCTAGAATGGTTGTTCACAAGACTTTTCTGTTGAGCAGGTATGGATCTGAGAGAGGTAAGGTGATGATGTTCAGTTGTTTGAACTACTGGATCATTTTTTATTTACTTATTTATTATATTTGTGTTTAGTCAGTGTTGTTTTGCTGTGTGAGCTAACCACATTTCTGCAGTATTTTATCCTTCACTATTTTGTGCTGTAATGACACAGCTGTATTCTCTATATATATTATATAGTCATTTCACAACAACTTGCCTCAAGGTGCTTTACATGAATGAATTACTGCCATTTAAAAGAATTACAAAGATTGGAATAGAGTGAAAATAAAATTAAAGCCACATGACAATGGAGGTGAGGAACCCAAACCTCCACCGTATGGAGAATAAAAAAACCTCTAGGGGCCCAAGGTTGACTGGCTGCCCAACCCTCAAGGGCATGCTAACATTACAGAATACAAAATCAATTTAAGGACTATCTAAGTTTGAAAATCAATATGAAGTCTGTCTGTGTTCCAAATGTAGGAATATGTGTCTGTAGGCTTGCAGGTAGTTTTGGGATAAGGCGACACCTATATTTTACACTTTGCCTCAGCAACTCTAACAGGTAGGCACCGAATAGACAACAGGAGAAGAATTTCAAGGAGCGGTTAGTACATAATGTAGACTCACATTGGCAGTCATGGACCACGGGGAACACTGGCCTGTACAGCAGCACCAGCAATGTTAATTACACTGAGCTACGGAGACCGTTGTGGAAAAGCTAAATCTAAGAACTCCGGATTTAAAGACTAAGACCGATTCAGCATCCTGAATATCACGGTTGCAGGGTTTATGCCGGCAGGTGGTATTAACCGGTTTTCACTGCAGTTTAAACTGCCTGGTGCAAACAGGTTTTCACCACCAAAAGTGGCGTAAACTGGCAAAAACCCTTAGATATGCTAAATCAATGGTTAAAACACGTTTAAATATTAGAATGCCTTTACAAGCGTGTTGAATCTCTTTCAAACCATAATGGAGCCATTTGGCATGGTTATACTGTCAGTTTTAGGATGTGACCACTTTACATAGTCAAAAATTATTGTATGTTGCTTTGGTGCAAACATATTTCTCTAAAATCATGACAAAAAGAGAAATGTATTTAACTGGATTTGAAAAAGACTGACATAAATTTTAAAAAAGGATGAATGTGAACATAAGATTGTTAGATTGACCTTAAATTTAAAAAGAATTAATAGTTAAGTGAAATACTAACTTTGATTATTGAATCTGATATACAATGAAGAAAATAATAAAGTTTAGCTAAAAACATGTGTTTCTGTTATCTGTATAATTATACTTTGCCTGAGGACTATTTGATTTAACAACAGACATATAGTTTTGGACAAAGAAATCTTGGCTCAATCTATGTTTTTGGTCCATTTTCACCAGTTAATGCCATTTTACACCGGTTTACGCCGGTGCAAAGTGGCGTAAACTGGCATAAACCTGTATTTTTGCAAGTTTACGCTGCGTGTCCTGCCGTAAACAGGTTTGCACCGGCGTAAACCCAACCCCGCTGAATGTAAACAGCCAGAATCTTCCATAAACTGGGGGCTCTGTAGCTAAGTTTTCTTGGGCCAATATTTTCTTGTATTTGTGGAGCAGAAAGAAGGCCTGCATTCTAGGATTGTAAGTAATGATTTTAGTGTATGTATTAATTGACTGTCCATTATTAAAGATTCAAGACCATTTTCTTTTGCAGTTTGCATATGTACATTTATACATGAGCACTGGAACTTTTGTGCAGTTCTCAGGAAAAGCCTTACATGGGGAAGCCATAGAAATGAGGAGGAAACAATAAAAAAAGAAATACTAAAAACAGCAGATCAAAATCATAATAATAGCAATAAATAGCTAACCATATGATAAAAAACTAAAATGTTTGTATGCTACATACAATTTGTACTGTGGCTGTGCTTTGAACTAGGGTGTGTGTGTGTGTGTGTGTGTGTGTGTGTGTGTGTGTGTGTGTGTGTGTGTGTGTGTGTGTGTGTGTGTGTGTAAACAAGAGAAAATTGACATAGTGAGAGAGTCCCTAGGTGAGTTGGAGGAGAGGGTATCTCTCCCTAGCCTGGATGTCTTGTCAGTCTGGTGTCTGCTGGGAACCAGCTGTTGTGATGGTGCTTGTGATTTGCTTTGATGCCCTTTTGTCTTTGGCATTTGATGTGGTGACCAGAGTTCCTCCATGTGAACAGAGATTGAGCTGGGTGAAGGAGGGTCTTTGAGAAAGGCCTTTGCTTTGTTCCAGCAGTGGTGTGTGAATAGAGTATTTTATGTATGGGAGATGAGATCCTGTGAGTCTTTCAGCAGTCCTGATGATAATTCTCTGTAGGGCCTTCCATCTTGTGAGAATGCACTCTGCTAATCCTCTGTAGGCCTGGGTAAGAGGTTGGCGGTTCAGACCGGCTTTTTTCAGCAACCTAATAATGTAAAAGTGGTGCTGGACTTTGTTGACAATGGCTGTGGTGTTGGTTGACCAAGTCATGATTCTAACCATGAGTTTTGTGATCTGTTTCACCTCTGTAATGGGTATTAAAAGTGCAGTTCAGTAAATCAAGACACAGCCTAACCAATCACTTCACTGTGACAGTTAAGCTCCCTTTGGGGAGGTGGGCGGTGCCTGACACGCTACAGTATGGGCTGGGTGTAGAGTGGGGCCGAGAGGCGCCTGACTTTGTACAGTATGGGCTGGGTGTAGAGTACGGCCGAGAGACGCCTGACTCTGTACAGTATGGGCTGAGTGTAGAGTGGGGCTGAGAGGCGCCTGACTCTGTACAGTATGGGCTGGGTGTAGAGTGCGGCTGAGAGGTGCCTGACTCTGTACAGTATGGGCTGGGTGTAGAGTATGGCGAGAGGCGCCTGACTGTACAGTATGGGCTGGGTGTAGAGTGGGGCCGAGAGGCGCCTGACTCTGTACAGTATGGGCTGGATGTAGAGTGCGGAGGAGAGGCGCCTGATTCGGTACAGTTTAGCATGGCAGAGTTAAAGTGAGCTAGTGAAAAAGCATCGTTATTTGACTCCTTGATTATTTCCTGTTTCCTATTCCTGTCATCACCCTCTTGTCCTAGGAGGCAGTTATTGCATGCAGAATAAAAAAAAAGAATAACGAAATCCAAAAATACAACATTTCATATAGCTCTATTTAAAAAAATTCTCATGTGATAGGGATACAAATAAAAAGTCACAACTGACTGTCATTGGTCAGTCGTTATCTGGTTAACCAACAAGCCTACAATCATGTATATGATTTAAAATGTCTATTCAAATCCAGTAACTTTATAACAATATTTCCTACTGTAAAACTCTTATTCAGCTTTTGTAACAATTTAATCAGTGCTACATTTGTACATTTAGTGCTTTCAGCTTGAAGAAAATAAAACAACTATGATCTTTGTCTTTAAAAAAAGTCTGTATTTCCCATCACACCAGCAGTGGAGAATACCTTTCTAAAGGTATCTCATCTTTGCACAAAGTGTTCTGCCAAATTTGTGAGTCATGAGAATCGCAACCTGTTTATTTTCCACCATTGTAGTGGATACACATTCAGAAGAAATTTTTCAAATAATTATCCACTTGTCACGTTATTCACCCAAAGTGAGTGGTTTTCTCCCTGCAGAAAGAGCGAGGGCTTTTTGGTCATCGGCCCTCTCATGTCCACTCTCACTGGCAGTGGCCACAACAGCCCCCCCTATTTAACATTAAATTCAGTTTCATTGTTCACTGTGGACAGAAGGGTTGGATGTCCTTTAACTGTCAGAGCTTGCAAATGCTTATTGCTGATGCATCAATAACGTAATACTGGTGAAATCAAAAAATATGTTGCACAGTGTAAGTCGTACTACATGGTAATGTCAGTCCGAATCGTCCTGTACAGAAGTCCTTTTGGCAGTCTGCTTAATTTTTTTTACCAGATTTTTTTTCCCCCTCACAGCCTGTGTTCATTGGTGTATTACTAATATAAAACCATCATTTACAACTGAAACGGTTACAACGCAAACATTTTTGATAACTAAAATAAAACTGCTGCTGCAAGTATCTACTCAGACTTTTATTCTTATATAAATTTGGTTAAATTTTTAACTGATGCCACTGGTTGAACTGGTTGAACAAGTTGTCATTGGACAATTAATAGTTAACTGGCTAAATCATGATATAAGTACTACTGACGTTTTTATTTTTTAAAATTTTTATTAACGTGTGTGTGCATGTGTGTGTTTGAAGTATGAAGTGACAGCATTGCACATGCATTTTTTTATTTTTATAAGAATGTGTCCATTTGAATTTAGTACTCATATAAAACTACAAATGGATTTATAGCAGTGTGTTACTGGAGTCTGCCTGCCTCAGAATGTAAAGGGTTCCTGTACCCTGTCCGGCCTCTTCCTGCGTTACACGATTTACTGTTTGCTGCACCTGGGATTACATTTTTCCAACATGTGTAGTGATCAGTAAATTACCAGGCATATAAGGCTGAGGTGATGGCTGTTTGTTTCTGAGTGCACGTTTCACTGAAAGATGTACTTAGTGAGGATAAGGAAGTGAAAGTTGTCTTTGTTTTTGTGTGATTGAATGTTTCTAATATTTGACTTACAATTATTTCATTGAACAGTGAGAAGAGCCAAACACACATTCTACATTGTGGGTTCAGAGCCCTTTTTTTCTGGGACTGCTTGTTTATTGCTGTTTGTCTGCCTGTTGCTCGAGCACCTTGGTTCTTTTTTCTTTCTGCTGTTACACAGCTCTAACTCAAAAAGAGCTGTTTTTGTGGACTTGTACAAGACACTGTGAGTTCAGATGGATTTATGGACAGGGGTATGTAAAAATGTACATATTTTGCCCACTTTTCTCTGTTCTGCTCCCAGGTAATCCTGAAGTTGTCCAGCTGTTTTCTGTGATCTACCAGTCATGTCTACAGCGCCTGCTGCCTTAGCCTCAGGCTCCCCTCCTCCTAGCAAGGACACCCTGTCTGTGTGCTCAACGCTGTCAGGGGAGCTGGAAGAGGAGGCGGAGCAGGAGGAGGCAGCGCTGGGAGACCTGGAGGTGAACCCCTATGATGGACTGCCCTTCTCCTCACGCTACTACACCTTGTTGGAGGAACGGAGGCGTCTGCCTGTCTGGAGTGTTAAGTATAACTTCATGGAGCTGCTGGAGACCCACAGCATGGTCGTGCTGAGCGGCAGCTGTGGCTCTGGGAAGAGCACGCAGGTGAGGGTCACCTCCATAACAAAGCTGTAAATACAATGGAAAGTATATGCAGCAGTTGAGGTCCCCCCATGCCACCATTGGGCCCCATACAGCCTATTTATTCATTTATCAGGGGAGAGGGGCATAATGTAATGTTGCCGAGGGCCCCAGGATGTTCCAAAACAATCTTGGAAACATCTACTGTTCACATAATTTATATAATCCTAACTGCAAGACCAGATATGCGGCCATGTGGTGTCCTGCTGTATTTGAGTATGCAGTAATTATCATGTTGAGTAGAAAAGGTGTCACATGCCCTCAGTTCACCTTAGTTATGTACATGTTTAAGACTTTATTGAACTGAGAGCCCTTTGCGTTGCAGAATGGACACCAGTGTTTGTTTTCATGGGTGTAATACATGCAGGTGCCGCAGTGGTGTACCGAGTACGCCCTCTCCCTGCACTTCTCTGCTGGTGTGGTGTGCTGCTCTCAGCCCTATGCCGCTGCAGCCTGCAGCCTCGCACTGCGTGTGGCAGATGAGATGGACCTCAGTCTGGGTCTGGAGGTGGGGTACAGGATTCCTCATGATGATGGCTGTACCCCTGAGACCCTGCTGCGGTGAGGAGGACCTGTGTCCCTGCTGTTTTATGGACACCACACATGATTACTGAGAGCCCATGTATTATAACTGAGAGTTGGGCCTCTCAGGTGTAACTCTGGTGTCTTGTGTTTCGTCCTCCTGCTTTCACTGTCCTCCTGTTCTCGCCCTTCTCTGGCGCTCCCCTTGCTCCTCTCTTTTCCATATCTCACTCGCTGGTCTCTCAGGTTTATGACCGACTCTCTGCTGCTCAGTGAGATGATGTCTGACCCGCTGCTGCGACACTATGGGGTACTGGTGCTGGATGAGGTGCAGGAGCGCACTGTTGCGAGCGACGTGCTTCTGGGCCTGCTCCGGGATGTGTGCCAGCAAAGGACAGACCTCCGTGTGGTTGTGCTAACGTCCCCAATGCTGGCACCGCGCATAGCTGCTTTCCTGGGGGAGGGTGTCCCACTTTTGTCACTGTCCTCAGAGGATCCCAGGACCACTGATACACTGTATCGCGACCCCCCTGCCGGCAGAGAGCCCGCCTTGGCTGCTTGCCTCATGGTGCTGGATCTTCATCGCAGAAAAGAGGAGGGTGATATCCTTGTGTTTCTGCCTAGTGTTCAGGTGTGTATGTGTGTGAATACAGTAATATAGTAAGTAGTTTTTAGTGCATTCTGAACTGTCTTGTGCCATGTTTTCAGTCTGCAGTAAGTCATGCTTCCCTGGTCTTTTTGTAGTGCCGACATCCTGTTATACTTTATTCTTTTTCTACACTTCATATCCAGGACTCGTTTGGTCCTCTAACCTTTGTCTGATCTTGTAATCTTAGTTTTTTAAAATATATTTTATTTTCCTTGTCTAATTCAGTTTCCTGTCTTTTTTAAAACCACCAAATTAATTGTATTATATGAATTTTTTTTGACAATGTGAAATCCTATGGCATAGTTCTACATGCCTGTTATTTTTTAAGTCTTTCTTGAAATTTGATTTGCATGCAAATTTTGTTTTAGACCATTTGTAGTTGTACAAATATTCTAAGGGTGTTTTCATACCTGCCTTGTTTAGTCTGGTTGAATTGACCTCTGGTTTGTTTTCCCCCCACTTGGTGCAGTTTGTTTGGGCAAGTTTGAACACAGCGATCAAACTTGGGTGCAGACCAAATCAACGGCACCGAGCCCCTTTACTGGGTGTGGTCTTGGTCTGGTCCTAGGCAATCTCTGGAGCAGTTCCCTTATGTTGTGAACATGATCTGACCTTGATCCGGATCAACTATAAGTTGTACGCTGCAGGTTTTAGCTAAGTGGCTCCCTTAGTCAAGTGCACTTTGCATGGTGGCCGAGCTGACGTGAACAACTGAAACACGTAGCACTAGCAGTAAGCAGGACAATGATTTGCAGTCTGACCTGGACTAGCAACGACGTGCATTGCGTTCTTGATGTTTGGGAAGAAGAGAACGTGTCAGCCCCTACAAACAACTCATAAAATCTCCAAAGTATTCAAAATGTTGTCAATGGTTTAAGGAGAAGGAATTTGTATGGTCTGGTGAACAGTGCTACTTAAATTTCTCCATGTTGCAGAGCAAATTTCTTTCATAGGACAATTAGTATAGAACTCGGATCTTTTTGCTGTGTTTACATTCTCATTGCTGCCTCAGACCTTTTTAACTAATGAGCAGAGATAAGTCTCATGTGACTGGCAGTCATGCATTTTGGTTTGCTTGGATTTTTCCCCTTGTGAAAAGAAACCGAACCAAAGAGAAAATGGACTAAATACGCAAATTAATCTGCTGATTCGGACTATTGCAAATGAACTACAGGTTTGATGTACCTGTAATGCCCTCCGTAAGACTACTTGATAGAGCAAGCCGATATCTTCCATGAGATGTTCAATATGGCACTATGTAGTGCGTTCTGTTTTGCTCAGATATGGTAAGGGGAAATTTAGGCTGACATGAATAAAATTCTGAGGCTTTATGCTTCTAGAAAAACTCAAAATATAATCTGAAAAGGTGCAGTTAAGTTTTAATTGTGTTGTCTTTTCCTTTTTTACAAAGACACATATACACCCTTTGTGTCAACAGCACAAGTCAGAACTCCTCCCACAGTTCAAACTCTTCTCATTATGACTTCTTTGTGATTGCTGTGACAATGGAAATTCATTGTAGTCATTGTTTAACTTAGCATGTGGTGCAAAACTGGCTGTTAGCTTTGAGATGGGTTGGCTCTGAGCTGTCTCTCTGATACCTACATCCAAATTTAGATTTATTATGTAAAGCACTGTTATGGTAAGATAGAAGAATATTTCTATACTAGCATGATAGTGAGAGGACTGCCACAATGCAAGGAATGCTGTATTTTTGCATTTTTGAGAGAAACAAAAATGGAGACATTGTCACATGGACGTTTTGGCAGTTTCCTGGAAAACAGTGTTTTCTAACTGATTCTTGCAAGCGATCCATAATCTCCTCACTTGTAGTTCTTCTTAAATCAGAGAGTTTATGCATGACGTTTGCCTGTCACACGCTTTTGTACGTGATCATGTTTAGTCTTTTCCAATGTCAGTATGGTGCTAGTAGCTGCTGCCAGTATGTTATTTGTGTTTTTGCGGAATTATTACTATTCAGTTGAGATGATGGTGTTGGGGAGAGTGTAGTGTTTAGTTAGTTAGTAACATTAGGCAGCTAGCTGACGTTGGGGCCCAAAACACTTTTTGACACTCCATACTAAGGAGTTTTTACTGACTGTGAACATACTCATCACCTTTAAATGCTTTCATACTACTGTGTTATAAAGGGGATAATAGAAGAATAAACCAAACCCAGTTCATTCACAGATTTAAGTACAAAGTTCAGGTCTGTGGATAATTACTTGACTCGGGTATATAAAACATTTCTCTTCACCCACTCTAGTGGCTGCTGTGTTGGCCTTTCTGTTTGAGCTCCTGAAGTTTTTACTGGTAAAAATGCAGAATGTTCTCTGAGACTTTTTCTGTTTTTATTTTCTGTTTTTATTTTCTGTTTTTATTTTCTGTTATGTTATTGCCTTATTTAAAGTTGAGATTTTCCAGTATAATGTTTGTATGTTTGTTCTTTAAGTAGTGATCAAAGAGATGCAATAAATGTTACTTAAAGATAACATATATATGAGCTTTTTATAGTACATTAACCTGACACAAACATTCACAGAAACATGCATGTTTTCCAGAGAAATTTAGGCCTAAACAGAATGTGACAATTGTAATTTAAAATGCATGTGATTTTAACACTGGTTATTATTTTAATAATGTATCACAAAGGGCAATTCTAACTCTTAGGGGAACATTGAAGTAATTGTTCTGAAAAACCATTATGATTTTTCAGCATCTACTGTTTGGTTCTGTTTTCTTGTTCCCCCCCCCACTTTTGTAACTGTATGTCAGAATGAGTTTTATATCAGTGCAGTTACCTGCCCATCCACCCAAAACATAATCAGACAATAAACAAAAACACATTACATAATATGCAAGTTAATGTAAGATAAATTACATTATTTATACTAATTTAACAAGTAAGCATCATTGGAACACAAGACTCATATTTGCTTTTGTATGATGTTGCTCTTTCCTCTAATTAGTCTTGCTTTGTTTATGTCCCTTATGTAATTATAACAGAATATGCACTGGGTTACTAATATTATTACCCTCTCCCAGCAGGACAGGAGCTTCGTTAATATTGGAAAAGTTGATAACATCTTTTGTTATGAAGCTCTTTGGAGATGTACTTGGTGTTTGTGTCTGAGGCAGAGAAACAGGAACTGCTGACTATTTTGGACGGCCATATTGTGGTCACAGTCTCTAATTGGTTAGGGTTTGCCTGTTTTATTCTGACTCCTGGTTTCTTACATTCTTCCTTGTGTATTTTTGGTCAGGAAATTGAAAATTGCCGAGCGCTGCTAGAGAAGGAGGCCAGTGCTCTCAGTCCCCAGCTCGGGGACCTTAAGGTTCTGGTACTTCACACAGACCTGGGCGTGGCTGCTCAGCGTGTGTATGACACAGCAGCTGAGGCCCAGCCGGAGATTGCGGAGCCGCAGGCAACAGAGGGCCACAGGCGCCGAGTCATCCTCACTGACACCCTGGGAGAGGCCTCCTTCTCCCTCAACAACACCCGCTTTGTCATCGACACAGGACTTCAGCTGAAGGCAGTGAGTCTGAGGCACTGCCGTGTGTCTTCTGGCCGTGTGTCTTCACCTGTGTAAATACCTGTTTGCCTCTGAATACGGTACTCTGCAGAATCTTAGGCACTTATGAAACAAGGATCTAAAGTGAGGATGTTTTCAAAAATACTGCCAGGAATTGTTTTTATTTAGCATGTGGTAAGACAACAGAACAGATCTCCCTGTGTTGGTAATTCAAGAAAAGTAAACCAAAATGCAGAAACCATGTGGGGAAAAATGAAGTGCGCACTCTGCTGTTAATCAGCATTCACTGGATTAGTTGATCATGAGGAAGTGCAACATCTGTGAAACCTGCCTCTGGCAGTTTGGTAGTCTTCAACATCCAGGTGTGTTATTCTCATGCCAAGAAGTTAGTATTGCAGTTTTGCTGCTCCAACTAGGGGAGAATTATAGGAGAGCACTGTGAATGTTTTGATAGAGGAGTCCTTAGTGCTTCAATGGAACAAATGGTATGACATGGTGGTCATTATTTTTTTGGTTAACCTTTTCATATAGTAGTTACAGGGTCAATAATTGTGATAAATCTTTCTCTTGGTTAACTATTTGAATGTGTTTAAATATCTCACAGTCATCAAATGGTTTTTCTTCACCCTTCTCTGATAGGTTTATAATCCACAAGTCAGAGCCCACTTCCAGGTGTTGCGTCCAATCAGCCGTGAGCAGGCAGATATGCGCAAACAGAGAGTCAATAGCAGTTCTCCGGGTGAGTGGACAGAGGGATCTGTGAAAATGAGAATTTAACCATCTTTTTTGTTTAATACGTTGTGATTTGTGTCATGTAATTAAAAATATATTTAATATTGTGCTTTAAATTTAGACATTACTTCTGATCCCCCCACCCCCAATGAATCCACTTCCTAAAGTTCTGAAAAACCGCATGACATGTTTGTATTTCTAAATAAATTTTTGAGAAATAAACTTCACTGATATGTTCTGTTAAAGTAGTAAAAATAAATGTTCTTGATTTGAAAAGCTAATATAAACGTCATAAAAGTTCTTGTACAGCACCAGCATTAATCCTGTTTTAAAAGGTAGCTAATGACTGTTTTAAGTAAAACAAAGTAATACAATACAGAACTACATGCAGAAGCAGTATGAGTATATAGTAAAATATGAATCAAATTTTATTCAGTAATGGCAACAGGTGCACTGCTCAAGTAGAATACTGTGGCATCAAGAGCCATTAGCAGGTTGACTTTGGACATAGACCTACAGTAGTTGCTGGCAAAATATCCAGCTGTAAATATGTGCTGTTTGACAAAATACAGTTGTCCTGACTTTCCAGATTATGTCTATAAAGACAGCTGTAGAGTAAAATGAATTTGTTTATAAAGTTACATTTGACAGTACAGGCTGTGTTGCCCTGCAGGTGTGTGCTTGAGGCTCTACACACAGTATCTATATGAGGAGTCCATGCCAGAGTCACGCAGTCCAGGCGTGGTGGAGGAAAACCTTTGCCACCTGGTTCTCCTGCTGAAGAGGCTGGACATTGCTGACATGGGCCAATGCAAATTCCTTGATCGACCTTGTAGGGATTGCACACAGTCAATGGTCGCTCATTGACTTATTCTATCGACTGCTAGTCACACAGTTAGTGTTGTATGCAGCCATTGTCAACCAATATTCATGCAGTCAGTATGACCTCACTTTACACTGTTGGCCAGTAGTCTTGCCAGGCAGTGCTATCTTTGCAGTCTTAGTGAATTTACCTATTTTGTCATTCTTTTCTTATCATTTTGCTTTTCTCAGTGCTTCACTTTGTTTGTTCTACTGTGGCCTCTGCCCTCAGCACCAGAAGCCCTGATGCAGGCTCTGGAAGATCTAGATTATCTGGCTGCTCTGGATGACGATGGCAACCTGTCTGAGGTGGGAATCATCATGTCTGAACTGCCACTGGAACCTCCCCTGGCCAAGGCTCTGATTGCTGCCTGCGAGTTTGACTGTGTGAGCGAGTTGCTCACCGTTGCCGCCATGCTCACAGGTAGCGTGTGGGGATGTCAGTGCACTGCACCGTCACACTGTTTCTGTTCACCGCTCGTCACATGTCATTGGATGTTTTCTGCTTAAATTCTGCTTTGGTGAATTCTAAAATTCTTTTTATATTATAATTGTGGTCATGAAATGGTTGGAGATTCTGTAAAACACCACTAAGGTAAATGAATGGGATTTGATTGATGTTGAATTGGACCCTTTTTAAGGGGCCCTGTGTATGCTTTCTGTTTCCTGTAGCCCCCTCTTGCTTTGTAACACCCCTCCCTCAAAACGAGGAGGCAGCCATGACCCACCGACGACCCCTCCTGCATCCAGAGGGTGATCACTTCACCCTGGTCAATGTTTTCAATGCCTATGTCCAGCGTGAGTCACACATTTATATGCTGTGTAGACATTGTATTGACATTAGCTGTAGATCCAATTTTGCCCATACGGATGTGTTAACAGTTGTTGTAAAAAATAAACTGTAGACTGTGTTTGTATTTTTTTAGATAATGAAGATGATGGTTGGTGCACGAAAAACTTCCTGAACGCCTCTGCTTTGCAATTGGCCGTAACCATTAGGGCTGAGCTGTTGGACGTAATGCAGCGAATAGAACTGCCCATCTCACCACCTGCCTTTGGTTGCCAGGACAATAGCAACAACATCAAACGGGCTCTCATCTCAGGATTCTTCCTCAAGGTAGGGCTTGTGCTCACTTGTTGTTTTACCCTAACCTTGTAACCAGTATCACTTGTTGGTATTTCATTATTGAAAGGGCTCAGAGAGGGTACATTTAGTACAGGATGGAAATCCAAATTTTTGTAAGAAAATGGACAAAATACAGTGAACACAGTGTAAAACAAGTCCAATAACAACAATAATAAGAATGTATTAATGCAGTTATTGCTGATTGACAGTTTTGTAAACACAGGTTTTCCCACATAGGTTGCCCATGATGTGGATGGCTCAGGTAACTACCTGCTCCTAACCCATCGCCATGTGGCACATTTGCACCCTTTTTCCTCCTACCTGTGCCGCCGGCCTCGTCCCAGCCCTCCAAACTGGGTGCTATACCACGACTTCACCATCTCACATGACAACTGCATCCGCACGGTGTCTGAAATTCACCCTCAGATGTGAGTTCACTCTACTGATCAGTCTGTCTGATTTCTGTCTCGGCTCTCTGTGTTTTAGTATCTGCCTGTCTGTGTTGGAAGGCAGTTTGTTCAGCCCTTTCATATATGTTGTGTTTACCTTTTCTGCTGCAGCCCTTTCAGAGAATCTGTCTAGATGTCCATATGGAGAAAAAACCTTCAGATAATATGGTTGTGTGTTGCATGTCTGTGCTCCCTAAATTCCTCCTCTTCCTCTCCTCTGTGCCTTCTCCAGGCTGGTGGAGTTGGCCCCTCAGTATTACCTTGGAAACCTTCCGTCCGGTGAGGGGAAAGAGCAGCTGGTGGAGCTGAGGGCTAGTATAGCAGCGATGGAGGCACAGGGAGAGTGTGGCACAGAGGCCAACGGGCCGGCGCTTGAAGGAGGGCTGCACGGGCGCCGTGAGCCTGGCACCCAGTACAGCACAGAACTGTGTGCTCTTCAGTGATCTAGAGCTGGGCACAGGTGTGCAGGGCCGCTCTCTTTTCTCTTTATTTTCATGGCGTTTTTGTCACAGACTTCCAGCCAGCTAAACTTTCATTCATCGTTTGTTACATAGTCACTCCAATGAATCCAGTGTGGATACACCTTGAGTTCTACAGCACACACTCAAATGTTTGAACAGAGTGCAGAAGACATACATATGTACAGTAAAATGAAGGCAAGGTTACACTAATGCCATGACACTGACAAAGTTGGTTGGAATAGTGCAATAGAGTTTACAGTGTATGAGAGGTGGGAGCTTAATTTAAACTATGTAGCAGTGTGTCAGTAGCAGCAACAGACATTGCTGGGACTGGGTCATATGGAGACATTTTGCCTTAATTGGTATGACTGGAGTTAAAATCAGCAATGAGTACCGAGATGGACATCGTGTAAACTTCAGGTTTTATTAAAACAATCAATGAAAATAAGTCTAAAATATACATGTACTACATTTTAGAGATATATTTTATAGGGCTCCACAGCTGTGTTCTCATGTGTTTGTGAAGGAATGTTTCTTAAAAAGAACCTTAAATGTAAAGCATATAGAGAATACCTTGTGAATGTATTAACATAGTTAATATTGGACAGAGGGGGAGTATTAAACATTCATTTTGAATATTTGGTTTCCCCCCATTGATATAATGTTTGTGTCACTCCAGCAATTGATGTATATGTAATAAAAAAACACAGTGCCTTTTGACCTGTAGGCACCTGTGAGATGATGAACAGGTCGAGACTTTCTAGATGTTCTTCTAGATGCTCCGTTTCTCTTCAGAATGGACGATATTGGATTTGATTTGTGACAAAATAGCCATTTCTCTACAAGTGTGCTTGGACTTTGCTCTGGTCTTTTTATCAAGTTCAGCAAAGTCTACAGAAGTTCAGACAGGAGAATTGTCTACAAGCATCCTTCTCAAAACCCTCAGGGTTAGACTAGTTTAACTTCTTTTTTGGGTTTTTTAAAATTTATAAAACAAATTCAGTGTGACTTTTTCTTTTTAAAAATTGCTTCTCTTTCTGTTTTCTCCAATGTCACCATTTACTTTGACCTTTGATCATATTAAATCAAATGAAATATAACAGTTGACCCAACCCCCTGTGACAGATCTCAGAACCTTTACCTTTACTTTCCATCTGAAACCAATACTGATTCTCACAATAAGTCATACAAAATTTAAATCTGTCTGTTTTCTGTTATGTTACTTGTTTGGAGTTTTCTTAAGCAGTAATATCTAAAAATGGAGTAGACTTCATTTGATATTTACAAAAATATCTTGTCCGACTGTTTTTTTTGAGGTTTTGTAATATTTTCTTTTGATTAAAGTTGGGTGGCTGAAAAATATCATTTTTTTACTATAAAATATTGAAATAAAGCAATTTTTAAAAAGATGGTTTAATATTTGTCATAATGCTTCATAGCAGTGATAAGATGTACGGTTTGTTGCTGAGGTAGTGAACAGTGTAGGAGAGTAAGTTCCACATTACTGTTTACAGTATATACTGTAGGAGCTGCACAAACACTATAGCTCCTCTGCTCTTGAAGTTACTGAGCTATCAGAAAATGTATTCTGTCTATCAACAAGGTGATTTATTGTACAAATTGCTGGATCCCTCAGTGTGATCCCTGTCCCTTTCTGTCATAGCTCAGTTGTGCTAAATCTGGTTTGTAGGTGGACAATTTAAGTTACACTCTTGTCTCTGAATGGTCTGTTGTCCACAGCAAAGGGTGTGCACTACCCTGTCTTCTCTGCAAATAAATCCATATTCCATTGTCCAGCTTGGTTGTAACAAATGACTGGAGCTTGGTTTACTGGCTCTGTGGTCACAGTGGGGCAGCTAACACACACATCTAGAGATGTAACGTTCATGAATGAGCAGACCAAAAGAAATGCCTCTGACACAAAATTGGTTCTAAATTGAAACAGTAGCCATTTTCACAGGTCTGTGGACAGATCCTTTACAATTTTGTACTGACCAATTTTTTTTTTTATTTTTTTTAAAGATCCAGGGTGCACATCTGTCTGAGCAGCAGGCTCACATAGATGCTGTACTTTGGCAGTTGTCACTTCATGATTGAAATTTAGTATGTATTTAAAGTTATTTATTAAACTATTGTGTAAGAAATGCAAAATAAAACTACAACATAAAATATAAAACAGTAAAACACAATTTCACTGTCATTTTTCATCCGCTCCTGTCAGTACTAATAGCGTCATGGGTACCATGTCATGGGCCCCTGAAATACTGTTAAATGTCAAGTATAGATCATTAACCTAACCTGCTGTACACAAAAGCAAATATCTCAGTATCTTCAACTGTGGGGAAAAATGCCATAGTTTAACAACATTTCTCAGTTCTCCTGTACTCCTTACAGGAAGCACATGCACCTTTGATGTCTGAAAAGAAATCCTTCTCGTATGTGAAGTTCAAACCCACAACACTGACACCTGAAATACATATCAGTCCTACTGTCTCTGAAATTATACAACCACCATATTTTTCCTTGGTCATTCATTCCATTAAAGCATTTGTTTAATGTGACGAAGGGTGTCATTATTAGGTGTATACAGTATTTCAGTGTCAACAGCATTAGAATGATAATTAATATTGAACTTCTGTATTATATATTGTGGTAACATATACAAAAATAACATGTCCACAGTCCCTGAGGAAGTACAAATGTAATTATTTATATTTCTGAACCAGTGCCATTACTGAAGATCCGAACATAATTTGCTAAGTAAGGGGTAATCCATTTATACAGCAAAATGGAAATATGAACTGTGTGAAAGGCAGCACTAAAATGAAGAAAAGCATGAACTGTCATATTCCCACTATCACACATAATCATTATACCGGTTATAGCTATAATTCATGCATTTTTACTGCTGTGGCCTTGGCAGAAGCCAAGATAGAATTTATCAAGTATATTATTTGAGTCCAAACATAACTGAAGTTAGGCAATAATTTCTTATAACCCCAGTCATATAACTACATGGGTCTGATGCTTTATGTGAGAAAAATTGTATGACTTTTGTACATTTATATATTGTATATGAATCCCATCCTCTTCCAACAGGAAATTTGTTCTCACCATACTTAAAAAGAACAAAAAGTAGGTGAGAAGGAGGGTGAAACTCTGTATAAACTCAGATGTAAAATGTTAATTTTTAACTTTTGTCTTAAATCTGAATTACAGATGTTGAATTGTGATCTTTGGTTTTGCTATATATATATATATACACACACACACACACACACACACACACACACACACACACACACCTTTTAATAACCTTGTATCGTGTACTGTATTCTGTAATCAGTTTTTACAGTTTCGTTTAATATTTTACTCTATACAACAGTTAGTTTCAACCAAATATTTTGATTGGACAAGAAGCATTCCATGAGTGCAGATATAGAATACAACAGCACAGGGATGTTTAACTATATGTATGACTCTGCTTCACAGGTGATTAATAATCATTTATTACACTAATTCTTGGTCACAACCTCAATGGTACATTGTAACAAACTATGGCAAAAAGAAGTATTTGTGTTGACGGAGCCAAACATATGTTATATTTTATTAGTGCCAACTAATGTTGTTTGTACAACTGTTGTATAAAAGCAATATCATACTCAAGGTCACGCTGTTGTACTGAATATCAGCATGACTGTGACGTCTTCAGTTTTTAGCCTGTAGCATCATACCTACAATGCATCACAGCTATTCAGTACAGCACTCCCTCCCATGTGATATTGCTTAATTATCGCACTGGAAATACTAGTGGTTTTTGTGTTCACTTACAAAATACCATTACAAAAAAAGGGTCTGTGTGTTGTCTTCAGGCCTGTGGAAGGGGTTTATGTTAGGGGGGTAGATAAAAAGGGTATGCTTTCTTGGGTTGTGGAAGGGGCTTAGAATTATGTTGTATGTCATATGTTATAAAAATATATACAACTTTACTGTTTAACTTATATTTTCTTGCATTTCTAATTAATCACATTAAATCAGTAATTAGGCAGTCATTGACCATCTGCCAATTGATGTAGGCAAACATTTACTGATGCTCTCTGAACACATCCTCAATGATGTTCCTGGAATTGTCAGGTGTTTTGGGTCTTTCAACATCACACACCCTTCTCCAGGTGACCCATCTGGAGGTTGATCAGACCAAGGGTCCATGCTTACAGTACAGAGGGCATGCTTGTAATCAGGCCAAGGGTCCATGCTTACAGTACAGAGGGCATGCTTGTGATCAGGCCAAGGGTCCATGCTTACAGCACAGAGGGCATGCTTGTGATCAGGCCAAGGGTCCATGCTTACAGCACAGAGGGCATGCTTGTGATCAGGCCAAGGGTCCATGCTTACAGCACAGAGGGCATGCTTGTAATCAGGCCAAGGGTCCATGCTTACAGCACAGA
>JABJVR010031194.1:0-34762 GCA_025773905.1 Chitala chitala
AACGTGTTCTGTGGAGTGACGAATCACGCGTCACTGTGTGGCAGTCAGATGGGCGACTCTGGGTTTGGCAGATACTGAGAAAACGTTACCTGGCTGACTGCATTGTGCCACCTGTGATGTTTGGTGGATGAGGGATACTGGTATGGGGCTGTTTTTCAGGGTTTGGGCTAGGCCCCTTATCTCTAGTGAAGGGCAATCTTAATGCTCCACCAAGATATTTTGGACAATGCTGTGCTTCCAACTTAGTGGCAACAGTTTGGGGAAGGCCCTTTTCTATTCCAACATGCCTGTGCCTGTAACATTTGTGCTATGCAGGCAAGAGAGGCGAGGCCGAATGTGCGAAAAGGAAGGTTTTAATAAAGAGCAAAACAAGGAACAAACAGAGGAACTGGGGTTTAACAATGGTAAAATACAAATAGGGAAAACCAAACCACAGGTAACAGGGGAAGTAACCAAGGCTTTAAACTAACAGGACTAACTACAAAAGTACAGTGAGCGTTGTAACATTAAGGTTACAGCACATTTACAAGTTCACATCCATACATACAACAACCGGCAAAGGACTAACAAAAGCAGGGAGGTAAATAAAGGCACACTGACAGGGTAAGGTGAGATGAGGTTGGCAAATGATAATGAGGGGATAACGAGACACAATCAGAAACTACTAACAATACAGGGAGAACAAGACAACGAGGAACCAACAATGACTCAGCACAAAAGGGGCCGGAGAAAGGGTGACATCTAGGGTACGCAAGGGTCATGACAAGCAGGGGTGTTACAGTGCCCCACTGCACAAAGCAAGGACTATGAAGACATGGTTTGATGAGTTCGGTGTGGAAGAACTTGACTGGCCCGCACAGAGCCCTGACCTCAACCCCATCGAGCACCTTTGGGATGAACTGGAACAGAGATTGTGAGCCAGGCCTTCTCATCTAACATCAGTGCCTGACCTCATGAATGCTCTACAGAATGAATATGAACAAATTCCCACAGAAACACTCCAAAATCTGTTCGATAGTATTCAAAGAAGAGTGGAAGCTGTTATAGCTGCAAAAGGGGGGCAAGTTCATATTGAAGTATATGTATTTGAATACCATGTCATTTCAGTCCCTGTTGGTGTAATGGTCAGATGGCCAAATACTTTTGTCCATATAGTGTATGTATATAGATAACACCATATGAAGGCCCAGCTAACATTTTTTCTGCATGTTTCTCTGTCTAGGAGGCTACAGCAATACACAATGCTGTCGAGTAGAGATAAGATAAAAATATGTATGTAAAGCTGACTTCATTTTCTAAAACTTCATGGAAGCAAATTAAACAGTTTGCTTCAGTGTTAAATAACATAGCTTTGTGTTTCAGACATTCGAAACATATAATGGAGGCCTATAAACATCCATTGTCATAACATCTATACAAATTTTAAAAAGTTTATTCTCCATCATAATCAAGTATTGCAATCAATCATCTTAAAAAAACAAAATGAAGAACTTACTTAGGCTCCGTTTATGTTTAGTAAAACAGCTGTCTTCTTCACTGATGGGATTCATGTTGTATAACGAACTAACTGAAAGGTTTGATATGGCCCAAACTGAAACACGGAGAAGGGGGATCTACAAAAGTGCAGAATATTTTTCTTACAAATCCTCCAAAGCCATTTGGCATCACACATCTCTGGTCACAAAGCGCTGTGCCAAGGTTGAGAGGAGTGTGCATCTCAGCAAAAAAAAGAAAAACGTCATGGGAACACATGAATTCTCTTGTGCAGCCTTCCTTTTCTTTTTTCCTTTATAATCACTGAGCTTCATCCCTCTCTATAAATCCACTGTTTATAAATATCAAATGCTATCTTTCTACAATATTCCATTACTTTTCATTAACAATAGCAAAACAGCCACACTTTTCAACTTTTCACAGGTCTACCATACAATTATATACCTATTCACATTATGCCAGTTTCTCAAAAGATGTTGAGAACCCACAACCACATGTGCTCAGCTTACTGTGCCCTAAAGAGGCAAAACTCAAGAGAAAAAAGTAAAGTACAGTTTCCTTACTTTCCTGAAAACAAGTAGTGGTGGAACAAATAATGCAAAAGCAAAACTCCTAAATATCTGCCATTAACCTCGAGACCATGAACCTTCCGTTGGAAACAGGAAAATAAAAGCACTCAGCTGTATAAGACATACCATAACATCATCCAACAGAAGCAGATTCCACTATACAATGGTATTATGTTCATTTGCTCTCTATTCATGCCAAGCAATTAATTACCTCAGGACAAGCATATGGCTTGTAGGGGAGATATCTGTAATAACACATCTTGATCACCAAAGAACTACACAATGAACCAGCATTCAATCCATAATCTAGAATTTAAGTATAAAAATGCAAACAAATCAGGGGCGGATTTACAGGTGTGGTGTAGGGTGATGTTTGCCACCCTAACAAAGTTAGCACACTGCCACATTTGCCGCATCGTTTGCCACCCCAATATCAATATAGTACAAATCAAAGAGAATTATATATAAGCAATAAATATAAAGTCTCCTCCTCTATTCTTTTCCATAAAGGTTCAAATTAAACTGTGCAACTGGCGAGAGTGAGGTCATTGGCATTCTGTAAAGGAACAAGGTAATGTTAAAAATAATTTGTAAATTGACTTTTTTCCCCCTTTGTGTTTGTGGTGTGCAGCTTGCAGCTAGGAGCCTATATAGCTAAAGTTAACATGGTGGCATATTCAAAAAGATGTCAAAAATAAACATTGAAACACTGCTTAATTAACACACACCACTCTATATCCACTCCACTACTCACTAGGCCCATGTTACGTACAAATGTATGGACGCTTCCTAATATCACTCTTTACATGTTTACACCTTTTATATGTACAACACTGTATACTTAATTATACTTATTGCTTTTGTTGTGCATGGTTTGATAACTTTATTTTACCCCAATAAAACTGGTTACATGCTACATCAAGTCTCATTTTTGTTCAGTTACAAATTTTTAAAATGAATACCCTTTTACACGATACATTTTTTATACCTTTAATGTTATTGAAGATGTGAAAAAATTTGGAAAAAGGTTAAGAATGACTCCTACTGATTCCTATATTCTATGATGAAAAGTGAACACGATTACATAAAATTTCTAAATCAATCATAGAGTGGGCAGTCATGTCTTGTTCTTTTGTTGTGTTTGTAGTCAGATGACAAGAAACATGTTTTTGGAACACTCTGCCACACATGCGTTATTTCCTAATGATTGCAAAAACAAATTGACAAATCGTTACAAATTTACATCAACATTGTCGAACATTGTTGTCTTCAGTTTCTTGTAGGGTGGGAATTATGTCAAACAAACTGCAGATTGTTGCTCTGTGGCTGAACTTATCTTTGTAATGATTATTTGTATTTACATCATGTGTAGGTCTATTTCATACATAGTTTCTTTACACCCGAAAGAATAATGGTTTTTTGTTGGAACCTTCTGAGAATCTCCCTGCCATCCCCTTGCCATCCCATACCAGCTTGTCTAAAGGCACCCCTGAAACAAGTCTCTAAAAAACTTGCATTTCCATTTAGTCAAAAACTTCTATATCTTTCTACAGTATTAGAATTATAAATAAAAATGACTGCTGTATTATAATCCAGAAGATGCAAACTTCGTATGCACCAATGGACAAGGTGCTTCCTAATTATGGTAACTGAGGCATAATTTAACAATTGCCTTCTCTGACTGCAGTGTAGCCAAAGGGTGTAAAGATAAACACAAAAAAGAGTAGCTGCAAGATTAATAACATATTAATAACACATATTACCTCTTAAAAATGAAAATGCTTCAGATTTTTAATCAATAAATTATTGTTTCTATTATTCTCGCTGTTTCTATACTTATTTTTTTTCATGGTAACTTGTGACTCAATCTGTAGAGCATCAGGCTGGGATGAGGAAGCCTCCAGTTCAAATCACACCCCAGCTACCATATGCATCCCTAACAAGACACTCTGTGCTAGCTCCCCGGGCTCTGAATAATGGCTGCTCACTGCTCCCCCCAGGGATGGGCTAAATGGAGAGGAGTAATTTTGTTGTAACATGTATATGGACTCAGTGACAATAAAACTTATTTTCATTATTTTCTTTTACACGTTTTTCATGAAATGGAATAAAAATAAGCACCGTGTGAGAAGACCATATGTAGATTTTAAAGTGTTTTAAACCAGAATTTAAAAAACATCATATTATTATTATTATTATTATTACTCATACAACATTGCCTGTCACATAAAAATGAGTGTGACTGTTTCTGCTGTGGTTCATTTTAGACATTTTTTTTATCTATAAACCATGAAACATCTTCATTGCATCATGAAACCAAATTTTTAACACACAATTCAAACAAAGATTAGAAAAAGAAAAAAGCTGGTAGCGAAAATAGTGGTCTATGTTAACATGGAATGTACCGTTCTGCCAGCCATTGAGAATGTTTAGCATCCTCCAACAATAAACCAAAAGTAAATATCTGATGTTTCACAATGCACACATTTTAAGAGGAGCTCAAGTTCTGCTACCGCTATGCGTGGCCTGTTGATAAATTTGCAATAAAAAAGATTCCCTCCTTGGTTGAAGTATGGCAGAAATATGTTTCATGTTAAACGCTACTGGTGCATTGGTCAGGACACACTTAGATAAGAATAAAAAATGAATCAATTTTATGACTGGTTTTAGTGGATTATTTATCTTGTGTTGTGAATATTATAGATTGCTATGATTTTTTCATCATATGGAGCAGCTATACCTAATTCATTCAAAAAAGAAAAAAATAAAACAGCTATAAAGAGCAGGCTCTTGAGTCTGATGTACACAAGGTATCCTCTTCTCCACCAGATAGGCAATAATCTGTCAAAATGAAAAATTAACAGCAGTGCCCTAAATTCATCATCCCGTTTCTCATTCCTATTAATGGCTTTTCTTAAACATGCATTGTGGCTGTAGTGTGGTGAGAGGAGAAAAGATAAGCAGATCAAATGACTGCTCAGAGTGGTGTGAGTGCTGTGTATTTAGAGTCAGAATGGATGAAGCATACAGCTGATATAACTTGCACTGCGAAGAGGAAACCTGCACTAGCAAAAAACTGTGTATTGGTATTTTAAACTTGGATATTAGGATATATTACAAATGTTGTTTTTAACATAACAACAACAACAACAACAATAATAACAACAATAATAGTAATAATAATTGGTGTAGTATAGTGGTTCAATACTTTTGTTGCTTTACATTTTCCAGGGTCACAGAATCAGTATTTGCCTTTAGAACATGCACTGTGTGTGTGTGTGTGTGTGTGTGTGTGTGTGAGTGAGGGACAGACAAAGGAGAGAGAGAGACTGATGGACCGACCTGCATTGCATCAGTGTCCTCTTTAGAGTGTTGGCTGTTTTATACTCTAGGGCCCTGTACCCTTGGGACAGGATTATCGGCTAAAAAAGTAAGACATTTATTTTTCTTACCCATCAAGAATCACAATGACAAAAATAATACTGTTTTATAATAACACGCTGTATATTTACAAAACCTCTCCAAAACTGAGCTGTTCATCACCCCGGCCAAGAACATCAATTATAACCTCTACCACATCGGTGAAGAACTTCGGACTGCTGATGGACAGCAACCTGATGTTCTCCGAGCATATCACCACACTCTGCAGGGCTTGCAGGTTTACCTTCTAGAACATGAGGAAGATCAGGCCATGTCTCACAAAATATTCAACTCAGCTTCTGGTCCAAGCATTAGTCATTTCAAGATTAGATTACTGCAATTCATTCCTGGCTGGTCTCCCAGCCTTTGCTATGTATCCTCTCCAAAGGATCCAGAATGCAGCGACATGTCTCATCTTCGATGTTCCCAAATGGACACACATCACTCTCCTGCTCATCAAGCTACATTGCCTTCCAGTCCAGGCACGCATCAAATACAAGACCCTGATGTTCACATACAAGGCCATCAATGGGACTGCTCCAGAGTATCTCTGATCCCGAATCAAGAACTATGTCCCCTCCTGTTCTCTGTGGTCTGCTAATGTGAAGAAACTGACTCTACCCATCATAAAAACTGGTAAACATAGGCTCTTCTCTTCTCTGGTACCTATATGGTAGAACAAACTTCTGCTTGCTTTGAGGACTTCATCGTCACTGTCCACATTCCGCAAGCAACTGAAGACACATCTTTCCAGGGAGCACCTTAGAACTTAAAACCTGAAATATTTTCATCTATGCTTCCATTCACTCCATTGTTGCAAGGCTGTTTGTTTGTAAATGTTTATCTAGTTAATTCAAGCCTTATATGTTTATGGTTTACTTGAATGACTTTGAGACAATTGCTTGACTTAATCGTGTGCACTTTACTGATAGGACAGCACTTACTGTTAGTTAGATTCTCTGATACTCTTTGACCTTGTTTGGGACATGCACATGTAATATTATTAATTGTGAGTCGCCTTGTACAATGGCATCTGGTAAATGAATAAAATGTGAATTGTAAAATGTAAAAGAAATACGCTAAAAGTGTGCTGCATTTCCCACATCAATTTCAAAATTACACTCTACCGGTCAAAAGTTTTAGAACACCCCCATTTTTCCAGTTTTGATTGAAATGTAAGCAGTTCAAGTCCAGTAAATAACCTGAAATAGTAAAAAGGTAAGCTGTAAACTACCAGAGGTGCAAAAACAAAATTCCATCCATTGATCCATTTTCTGCAGCTAATCCAGGGCCGGGTCACGGGTGCAGCAGTCTAAGAAGGGACGCCCAGACTTCCCTCTCCCCAGACACCTCCTCCAGCTCTTCCAGGGGGATGCCAAGACATTCCCAGGCCAGTCGGGAGACGTAATCTCTCCAACGTGTCCTGGATCTTCCCCAGGGTCTCCTCCCGGTGGGACATGTCCGGAACACCTACCCAGGGAGGTGTACCGGAGGCATCCGAAACAGATGCCTAAGCCACCTCAACTGTTTCCTCTCGATGTGGAGGAGCAGCGGCTGTACTCCGAGCTCCTCCCTGGTGACCCTGGTGATCTCTAAGGGTGTGCCTGGCCACCCTGCAAAGGAAACTCATTTCAGCCGCTTGTATCTGAGACCTCATTCTTTTGATCATGACCCAAAGCTCATGACCATAGGTGAGAGTAGGAACGTAGATTGATCGGTTTGCCTTTCGGCTCAGCTCCTTCTTCACCACAACAGACCTGTACATCGACCGCATTGTTGCTGCCACTGCACTGATCCGTCTATCAATCTCATGCTCCATCCTTCCCTCACTCATGAACAAGACCCCAAGATACTTAAATTAAAGGCAAACCACCTTTTTCTGGTGAAGAACCAAAAAACAAAATTAGGTTAACAAAAACTGAAAAGTAATGTACATTTCAGAGTAATACAAAAAGGCCTTTTTCAGGGAAGAGGTAATGGGATAACAACTCACAGTTGTTTTGTTCTGCAGCAGTGTAAGTAAATTAAGCCTTGAATGTTTATGCTAACAATTTCTTCAGGTGTCCCGACTTTTTCTGATTACTTACAAGCCCTCTGCCTGTATAAAATCAGTATTGAAGCATATTGTCCTACTACACCCTCTTAAGTAATATTTGGACAGTATTGTACTGCAGGAAGTAATATATTGCTCTCAAAATGGCAAAAAAAAAAGTAATTAACAAAGGAAGACAGACAGACCATTATAATTCTTAAAAGGGTAGGTTTTTTCTTCTAGCAAAAATGCAAAGAAAGCCAAGGTGTCAGTGAGTAGTTTTCTATACCATCAAAAGGCACTTGGAAACTGGAGGAAACACTGACAGGAAGAGATCTGGCAGACCTAAAGCCCCAATAGAATCAGAAGACAACTTTCTGAGAGTTAACAGCTTGCGTGACAGGTGGTTCACAGGACAACAGCTTCAAGCACAGCTTAACACTGATCGAAGTATGCAAGTCTCAGTTTCAACTGTGAAGAAAATACTTTGAGCTGCAGGTTTGACAAGTCAAAAGGCAGTAAGAAAGCTATTGCTAAGATGGCAAAACAAGAAAAAGAGGCTTGCCTGGGCCATGAAGCACTGCTAGTGGACTACTGAAGATTGGAAGAAGGTCTTGTGGATCGATAAATCAAAATTTGAGATCTTCAGTTCATCACACAGGGTTTTTGTATGCCTTATAGTAGGTGAAAGGATGGTTCCTCAGTATGTGAAACCAACAGTCAAACATGGAGGAGGAAGCATGATCATATGGGGCTATTTTGCTTGTCGGTGAGTTGCACAGAGCAAGTGGCACCCTGAACCAACACTACTACCACAGCATTTTGCAGTGCCATGCAGTACCCTCCGGTGTACGCCCAGTTGGTCAGGGGTTCATCCTACAGCAAGATAATGACCCAAAACATACCTCTGGTCTGTGTCAGAACTACCTTAGAAGAAAAAAAACAAGACTGCAGGTTTAAAATCATGGAATGATCAGCACTTAAACCCCATCAAGCTGGTTTGGGATGAAATGGACAGAAGAGTGAAAGTAAGGCAGGGTACACTATATTATTATTATTTTTATTTTTTTTAATTATTATTATTATTATTAATAATAATAATAATAATAATAATGATAAAATGGAAAAAAATCTGCTAAAGGTGTGATTTATACAGTGAAATAGAAAAAAAAACTTAGACCAAAGATTTTGTTAAATTTAATTGACTAGTTTGCAAACAGTTTTTTTTTTTTTTTTTTTTTTTTTTTTTGGTTGAGCTGTGCATGTGAGAGGGGTTTCAAAATGTGTTTGACCGTATGAACCGTAGAGATACAGTGTCTACATAGATCATTGCTGCAGTTGTATTTCGGTAAAATGAACAGTAATGTAAACAGCAAGCAATAATAACCATAATCAATCATATTATATCCCCCGTGGTGTCAGTTATAATTTAACAAACAAAATGGACTCATAAGTAACTGGTAAACAGGGAAACAATATACGGTATATAGAAAACAAAAGATCTACAGCAATTCTTTGTTTTAGGACTAACAACTGAATGTGGCAGTCTGTGGAGAAACACAAACACTGTGTCCCGTTGTTACCAACAGAGTGATGTTTCATCCTTCTTTTCGCTAAGATATTCTGTGTTACTATAAACACGAGTGGCGAGTGTAACAAGAATGTGTCTAAGATGAGCTTGTGTGGTGCTGTGCATGAGAAATGTTTGTGAAATGTCTGCTGGTACAAAGCTTTGGAATAAAAAGAAATGTTTACAGTACTACAGTAGAGGAAGTTATACACAATGCTAATTAAAATATCAGAAAATTTTATGAGCTTGTGGCTTAAAAAATGAGGAGAGAAAGACTAACAATGTTTTGGTTTGATATTTGGTTTTATTTTGAGTACTTATTATGATTATCTGACTCTTCTTGAGTCTACAACCTGCATATATTACCAATGTACAGACTTGGTCGAATTTTTTCACATTTCTGTACATAGTATTTTCAAGAAAATTTAACTGCATCTTTTATACATTTATACATTAAATTTTATACATTTATACATTATATTAACCTTTCCAATTGCCCATCTTGAGTTCTCCTAGCAAGGCTGAAGTATATTGACTTATCATATGGAATAACACCACACAAAACTGTGATTAAGTAAAAAGACAGAAGCACATTGGAAAACCTACTAAAATTTTAATTGTATTTTCTTAACACAGGTAGTGTAAATGTGTCACATTCTGCCTGTGTTCGTGTGGCCACGCCCCTCCTTTTCTTGTCCTTGTTTCCTTGTTCCTGATTTGTCTCTGAGCATGTTCACCTGTGTCTGTTTCCTTTGGGTCTCTCTCTCTCTCTCTCTATATATATATATATATATATATATATGGTGAAAAGCATTCAAGAAGCATTCTCAAAGCTGATGAAGAAATGTCAGTGATACAGGGATGCCACCAGCACACTACTCTGCTCTGCGATGTTCCCAAGAATGCATATCTTTTCTGTACCGCCTCTGCTGTTCCAGAAGCAACCTAGTTCAAATAGCTTGTTGAGTACTTTGTCTATAGATTATGACATTTGGACTATTATTATTCTGTGAAAGAATTTGAACTACAGCATAAGGTAAGAACATCAAGTATCCACCAACAGTTGTGCTTTGCCTAATTCGCCTTGAAGCATTTAATTCACATGTGTGATAGGATGAACTTTAAGAGATTGAGCAGCACTGCCTCTGAGCCTGTAAGGCTAACAGAAGGTTTCAATCATTTATAGGCACCCTGGAGTTAATGTATATTTCGAGGAGATTTCAAAACATCTAGGAAGACGTGAATTGTGAGAATTCTGTTACAAGTAATCCTCTCATATATTTAGAGGATTATAAACCACACAAGTCTAAGAAATATAACATATTTTCAATTTAACACAATTGATAGAAGTATTGAAATAACGTCATCATTTTATGTAAACATAAATGTCTTGAATGACAATAATGTGGTATTATTAGGTAAATACAACTACACTGGTTTAGGTTAAACCAACCCACATTAATCTAAAAATATTCAAAACAGTTTCTTGGGTTGCCTTTAAACAAAAAGCTTACATTTAACTTATTTTAGGTTGAACTAAAGCAAAACACCCACTTAATAATAAACTGAATTTATTTAAGAACTGAAACATACTGGCTTCAACCACTCGTTTATGTTCTCCTTTATCAAACAACTTAGTATATTAATAGAAAAATATGAAAATACTAGGAACATATTCTACACAGGACCATGGGACAGCTTAGGGCACAAGGCGGGGGACACTGAGGATGTAGTGCCTATCCATCACATGGCAAATGACACGCTATAAGCAACTTGTAAATGCCAGTCAGCTTACATGCAAACTCCATGGACACAGCAGAGGCAGGATGTGAACCCACACAATGGCACCTACAAAAGTTCAGGTTTCTACCTGATGAAACATAATACGCAGCTACTAGCTATTTTTTAAACACAGCATCAATATTACCTGAATTGTGAAAGCAATTTCAGTCGCATGAATAACTTGTCTGAATCTTCAAACTTTTCATGCTTTCTGTTCACACACGTGCAGTCCACAAAATAAGCAGAAAAGCGGACAAACCAACAACACTTCACTGTAACGTTATTCACTCTCGTGGTTTTGGTGCAAGGTTTTTGTATTAAAAAAAGAATGCATTGTTTTTTTATGTTAATGTATAAAAAATAATAATCTATTGCTTTACTTGAACTGTCGTATTTAAAAACAAAAAAAAAAACAATAATGCATTGCTTTAATTGAATGTAATATGCCGTTTTGTATGAACTACAGGGAAAAAAAAAATTTGATTGTATAACCTTATAACTCAAAGGCTGTTGGTTCAAATATAAAATATACTCCATATTTACCTTATAATGTTCCAGCATTTTATGCAGTTGTAGATATCTGTAAAATCATTGGGAAAAACACATGAAATCAATAGTTTAGCAAGCAGTTAAGTTTCAAATGTCAGTGATCCAACTTAAAACAGTAACTGCCTACCTACATTCCAAAGATGATACATATAACAGAGAGTAAACATTATTGTCAAAGAAGTGTCCATTATTATATATGGTATACATTTTTATTTATCACATTATACATTTTCTTTGTTTTCTTTAATATTACATTTGTGTTTGACCAATAATAAAACTCTCTTACAAAAACTCTTAGCCCCTCCTTGAACTGCCACCTTAAAGTGGTGGAGGGGTTTGAGTGCCCGAATGACTATGTTGTCGGGGGCTAAATGCCCCTGGTAGGGTCACCCAAGGCAAACAGGTCCTAGGTGACGGGTCAGACTAAGAGCAGTTAACAAACCCCTTATGATTCGAATAATATAAAGGACCACTACGTTGCCCGGAATGACGTTACCGGGGCCCCACCCTGCCAGGGGCCAGGCCGGTGCATTTTGGATTGGGAGGCAGTCCTCGGGGGAGGCCTCGGCGACCCAATCCCTGGACAACGAATCTGGCTATCTTACACACTTCTCTGTCCAACTACATTTTAAGATTATTTTTAATGTAAAACAAGACATTTACTGTATTTGGAAACAGAGGTGGGGCACGGTGGCATGGTGGTTAGCACTGTCGCCACGCACCTCCAGGCCTGGGGTTCACTTCCTGCCTTGGGTCTGTGTGCGTGGAGTTTGCATGTTCTCCCTGTGCTTGGTGGGTTTTCTCCGGGTGCTCCGGTTTCCTCCCACAGTCCAAAGACATGCAGGCTAGGTTGATTGGTGTGTCCAAATTGCCTGTAGTGTGTGTGTGTGCGCCCTGTGGTGGGTTGGCACCCTGCCCTGGGTGTCCCCTGCCCTGCGCCATATGGGCTCCAGGTTTCCCCGCGACCCTCACCAGGAATAAGCGGTTAAGATAATGGATGGATGGAAACAGAGGTATGATGGTGAACTGGTAATTTTACTAAAGTTTCAGCTTCAGACGCAGAGTTCGAACCATATGAATTGTGCTTAGAACAATATAGGGCAAATAAGACTAATTAAAACATGAAGCAAATCATCTAGGTGTCTTCTCTGAGACAGACAGTGGCTCCTTCATCTTATCACAAATAAGCAACATTTACAATGCAAGCATTTTGACTACAACCATTTGCTTTTTAATGTTAGTAATCATTTAATTTCACTCATTAGATGATCTTCTTACTTCCATTTGGGTCATCTTCAGACATATAAAAATATCTAACAGTCTCCAAGTGAAATCAAATCAACCTTTATTTATATAGCACCTAACAACAACCACAAAGATGCCTTAGGTGATTTACAAAGCGTAAAAACACACAGACACACAAACCACAATGACAACATGACAAAAAGAACGAAGATATTACAAAACATATAAGAAAAATACATACAGTATAAGAAAAATACAGTGAACAGTACTAAGTGTCAAAAGCCTGAGTGAATAAATCTTTAGAAAAGTCTTTAGAACACAGTTACTGAGTGCAGATCAGATGGCATTTCTTGAAGTTATTTCTTCTTATATGAAGATTTTTCTTCAAGATTTCTTGAAGATATTGTCCACAGGGAAGGTAAGAGCAACTATACAATGACCAAAAACTATACTTCCTCTTTGTAAATATCAAGAGATACCCCGTGGCACTGTATAAATATAATCAGTGGATGGGGTTGATGTGGCCCAGTCCCGGGAATTGGCCAGTTTAAAATTGCAATATTATATGCTTAAGCAGAATAACAGAGCAGAAAAAAAACTGAAATTCAGGCAGGCATTTTCAATACCACCTCTTCTGTCACCTGCTGCACTGCCTCTGTCAAGTGTTTTCATTAAACTAATAACCTGAATTCCTGTTCTGAGCCTTTTTTGCCATTATCCCAAGGCCTCCTTCAGATTTCTCTGTTAAAGGTCATTACTAATAATGTGTTTGGGAGGAAATCAAAGTGGTTCAGCCACTTTATATTTATCACTGCTTGAATACGGGAATTCCTGCCTGTTGCGTTGCATGAATAACATCAGGGTTTTCAGTGCGACCGCTGTGACTTGATTTGTCCCTTTGAATAAAAATGCAGCGTAAGTGGTTTCTGAATGAAATCACCTTGTGAGTAGAAATGATAATCTTTCACAGGGTTTATTGCATAGCCACACTATCCATCCATCCATCCATTATCTTAACCACACTAATTCTAACAAATTCAGGAGTGGGTGTTCAGTGTGGCGTCTATTACAATAACATGTTAGTTCTGAGTGGCCAAACTATCGGATTAGCCTTTAATTTCTGAAACAGTTTTGTGTTCAGTATATTTTCAATATGGATGACAATGAGGATCGGCAGCTGAACGTTGGCTAGCCCTGCTTGTGGTTGTAGTGATAGGAAGATCATTGGCAGTAGGCAGTCTAGTCATCACAGGACAAACAGATGCACACAGCTCATGAAATCTAAACAGCAACTTTAAATGAGCTGGAAATGCACAAATATAAAGCAAGGCTCAAGAATATGCCTCAAATAATCTGGCCTTTAGGAAATCAGAAGAGGCAAGGTTTTAGATTTAGATTTAGTCTATGCAGCATGAAAATGGGCATTAGGCAGTGAAGAAAGGTGCGATGTTCTGAAAAATGGCTTTCACCATACCTTGATCATAAATGGATTTGTGGTCCCTGTGCTGGTTTTGTGGCTAAACTTTAATTAAACAATAATAATAATTATTATTATTATTATTATTACACAGTAAACCATATTGTAAATGTTTTGTGATGAATATGACTGTTCATGAATGCTTTCAACCTTGAGTTATGTTTGGGAGTTAATGCCTGTAAATACATCTGTCAAAAGAATTTAATTTGTACTGTTTAATTTAAACAATGGAAGACAGACAGCTGTTAAATGGTACAAACTATTTTATACTGGTGAGTTTACTCCCAGAGATGTTCAGAAATGCCATTTGAAAATCATAAAGTAATATCAAATTAATTTAAGACTTGTCATTGAGAAGTTCTTGAGCATAGTAATTAGCTCTGTCACTTTAATTAATAATGTTTCATTATTTACAAAAAAACATCAAAAATAAAAATTACCGTGAAAGGTTTTAATGAATAATTAATGAATAATTCCATGAATGATACATTAAAGTTTTCCAATAATTTAGAAACTGTTTTGTAAAAAGACATATTTAATGTTTTAGGCTGTGGTGGGTTGGCGCCCCACCCTGGGTGTCCCCTGCCCTGCGCCCTATGTACTCTGGGATGGGCTCCGGGCTTCCCCGCGACCCTCACCAGGACTAAGAAGTTAAGACAATGAATGAATGAATGACATTATAAATTAATAAACATTTTCCTTTCTATGTGTGGTGGCTGAATCCTTAGCCACACAGTAACCGAATCAGGTTGTGCCCACTCACCCACAGCACCAGTATATTTTTAGTTGAAGACATACATTTAAGTTCAATTTATAAAACCAGTTAATTTAATTTTGATTCACTTTATTAAGCCATTTGTACAGAGCTTTGTTCACTTCAGGAAAAGCGTGCACCTGCAGTCAGCAATTTGCTCTGTTTAAATATGAACCTGTATTAATTCTTGTTATTGAATTATTTACCTGACTTCCTTCCTGGTGGCTGAAAAATGTGGCAAAAGGGCAGAGCTGGCTGAAGTGCAGTCTGGGAGCCAAGGAACAAACTAAAGCACCTTAGCGAGGAGGGGAGAAAGAAAAATTTGCTTATTAGAGATTTTTTTTTATTTTCATTAGATAATGTTGATTAAGGTTCTTTTGTTTAGAAAAGACTTATGTTAGCATTTTGTTATTTGTGTTTATTTGCATTTATAAGTTAATTAATAATCGTTGTCTAAACCCCCTGTTGTGTGTATTGGTCTGATCAGCCAATTTAAAAGCTCTCTGCAGTGTGTCTAGTGTTAGGTCAATTATTATTATTTTGTGTGTGTGTGTGTGTGTGTGTGTGTGTGTGTGTGTGTGTGTGTGTGTGTGTGTGTGTGTGTGTGTGTGTGTGAGAGAGAGTTGTCATTATGTCAGTTTTATTAGTTGATATGTTAAGTTAGTCACGTTATTATTTGTCACACTAATTTTGGTTTGAGTAACATTCTGTTAATTTGACCTTTTTTTATGGGCCCATCTTATCTTGCTTATTTTGTATATTTGTGCCATTTTATACTATTTTTGGGTAAATAAAACCCCGTTTTGTTTTAAACCCCCCTGTGTTTTCCTGCCATACCGGCTCAGTTCCGTACACTGTATTTCATAGGGAAGTATTCAGGACAACTAAAGAGTGTTCCTTAAATTCATGCCAATATTGAGTTCAAAAAACTTTTAAAAATATTGCCTTACAGCTAACTTTGAATTATGGTTGATGTCATACAGAAATTGTCTAATTAATCCACTAATGTGTCAGGAATTAATTTCAAGGTATCTGAACAGAGCTTGATTGGATGGAAAAATTATATTTTAGTAATAGAAAGAGATTAATACTTCTTCCCATGTTGTTAAGGGATGCCTTAGTGTAAAAGTATTAATCACCAGTTTGAAGTTGGTGATTAACTTCTGCCCTGTAGCTATACTCCTGAAGATTCTATCCTTTGTTAAAAATATGAAGAATCTTAAAACCATTCTGGGAAGACACCAGGAAAATGATTAGATGTTTTTCAGTGTTCTGTATCATGGAGATGTGTGATATCAATGGCTGTTTACTGTACATACAAACTAGTTAACAGTTAATCTTGATGAAGCTACTTCAGTTTATTCAGATACTGATTAAACATTTAATATTGCACTGGGATTTCTCTAATTTTTTGAGATAAAAAAAAACTCAACAGGGAAAATAATGACAAGCAATTACATTTACAAAACAGGGTATGATTCAAGGAAAATTAAGCCATTTTTTGTACTTTATTATTTATGTACTTAATAAATAATAGGATAAATGTTATTGCTAAGACAGCTAAGGTATTGTACATTTGAAGAAATCCTGCCTAGGCTGCTGTTGTGCCCAAATGTCCGAAGCTGCATGTTCTCACGTTTTCAAACCTTCAGTCTCTTTCAAGTCTTCAAGGATCCTGACAATGTCTTCCACCCTCCAGTGTTTTGTTCTGTGCTCAGCCCAAAATACCAAAGCTGACAGCACACAGGAAATGTTCTGTTAAATGTTACTGTGTTACCTTATGGACTTTACTTACTGGAACTGCAGATAGAAAATTAGCTTTGTTTCCATGGTTTCAAAGATGTGTACCAGTAGATGTTTTTAATTCTATAGCGTTAACTCACTTTTTGTGGATGTTTTCGTGTTTCTTCCATTTTTTTTTTTTCGAATTCCTATGTGAAAAGAGAACTGTGCAATATCTGCAACTTAGTCAATATCTTGAACGTTGGGGCGTAAAAGGGGTTTACAGATTTTCTTTGACAGTTTAAAGCAATTGTACAATCATAGCACACATGAGACCAGATCTCAGCAATTTGTTCCTGGGTTGTCCAAACTAAAGCTTCTAGGCTGGCAGGACTAATATTTGGTCAGATCATACTTTAACAATTTGCAGGGTGACTTCCTCTCCCAGGGGACGCTGGAGACCTAGCTGAACTAATAGCGTAGGTTGAGCTTTACTCCCTACGCAATTAAAAATAGATCAATATATCCTGACAAAGAAGAAGCAGCGAGGTGCTGACAGGCTCCTCAGCCCCAGTGATTCAGAGGGGTCAGCTGTCACCGGCACAGAGCCAGCACTCTAATGGGACACACAACAGCTACCTCACGCACGGAAAAAATGAAGGAGGTGATTGCAGTTGTTACACGTTGCTGATGGGATCTGCCTGTGCGCAAACATACAAATAAGGAGACAATTGGAGAATACTTTGCCACAGTTCAGTTGAGAGGTGCCGGTAGGTGACATGCAGCTGGTCAAAGCTGAGGTTTCCATGCATTTTTAAAGATCTTCTCGTGCAGTACATATTACGCTTCAGCGTTTGACCCAGTGGGGCTTAGAAATGCTCACATCTACAATTCTTATTTATATTCTCCTTTATTCAGGGATAATTCATACAACAAAGAAAAGCTGGAGCAGTGAGGGAAAACGATATAAATTTTTATATTCTTCACTTTATTTTCTGTATTGCTTCTTGGAGTGATGTACAACTGAATATGTTCCAAAAAGCAATAGACCTGTCACGCTAAATAATTGAGATACGCACAGTTTGCAATAACGCGGGCTTATTTCAATTGAAACATTGTCTATGTTGGTTATTAAAAGTTGTTTTATTTTCCCCTTGAGTCAGAGGTTGAGGTCTGATAATTAAGGAGCCTTGAGAGGCAGATGGTTTATGTGACAGGGCAGCTTGTTTTAGATGGGGGACACAGAGCATGAAGTGAATATTGGCACATTGTTGGCTGTCTCACTCACATAGCAGAATATAAGGAGTATGCTACACCCATCTGCCTTTCCTCTTTGCTGATAAAATAATAATAATAATAATAATAATAACAGATGGTCTTCTACAATCAGTCCTACCTCAAACTGAGTATGTTTTCATCAGATTTACTTCTCCAGAAATATGTGTTTGTATAAAAATAAAATAAGTCTTTATTGTACAAAGTTTTGAGAGCTTGTAATTTTTGAAAAGAAAAACAAAAACCTGAATAAAACCCAATTTCAAAAAAAAAAAGCTTAAAGTCAAGATAAAATATCAAAGAAAATTACAAATTAACACTCCAGCCAGTGTTAAACAAAATGGAAGATGATTGAATGAATGAATGACTATTTTTAGACTTGTTTCTGATTAACATATTATAGGTTATCATTATTGAACTTGTGATTGGCTTGTCCTCTTAATTTCATATTACCCATTTTTAACAACAAATTATTATTTAATGCATTGGTGTGGAATAGTAGAAATAATTTTGCTGGGCTCCCAAGTGACTGTGGATGAACTGGTTTCATTCCAGTAAGAAAAGGTGTGTGGGGGGGGTGAGAGAGTGGGAATAATGTCAACAGTTGTCTGCATTGCTGTACGCAGACACTGAACTGGACAGGAGAACAACTAAAGTTATAAAACAAAATATTACCAAATGCGCAAGTTCATGTACTTCATAAGTGTGTCTGACGATAGTCCAGATAACTGTAGATTTTAAAAGAAAAATCTACAAACAATGCAATAAATAAACATAGGAACATGTGAGATTGATGGAGGGAGGGAGGGATGAAGGGATCAAGCAAATCTGGGAACAGAAAACAAACTGCTCCCCGAGGGTTAAGGAAAAACTAATGAGGGAAGTTTAGCTTAGAGTAGTGCCCTAAATGTTGTTACAAAGTTACAGACAGATAAACTAAAAGATGAAATGTTCCAGAGCTTAGGGCCAGCAACACTGAGCGTCCACTCGAGCGTGGAGGAAGAGCTAGAGGGAGGGACAAAAGAGTAAATGAATGTCAGCAGACCACAGCAAGAGAGAGAGTCAGGAGAACTGGGGGCACAAGGGCTTTTAAAGACTAATGTAAAGGATTTAAAGCTAATTAAAAGGGAGAAAATGTATAACTTCTTCAACCTCCATGCAAGTATGTCATGAATTACAGTGGATACAGCCCCGCATTTACAAAAGTATGGATTAGGATCTCAACAGCTGCAACAATGAGAGAAAATTCCACATATCCTGTTTTGTCCGGTAGAAAGACGTTATTTTGGTTGCATGATTAGTACGTGTCAAAAGACAGACCTGAACTGAGAAGTCTGTTTTTGTTGATCTGAGTAATAAGTAATGATTTTTATTAATAAGCAAATGGGAATGTTCCTTGAGTCCATTGATATAAGTATTTATAGGAACTAATAATCTAACCAAGAGGTAATTCATACTGATTTACCTCATGGAGTCTGTCTGATTACTTCCAGTTACCACTCAGGAGACACAATTTTCTGTAGCTTCTGTTATTCATTTATGCAACTAAATGTATTTAAAATGTATTTCTACTTTGTAATATCCAATTTCTTAATACTTATTTGTTCTTGTAATTTAGAGTGCTATATTGCCTTTTAGACAGTCTTTTTTGTTTTTATATTTAGTATTTTTACACCAAATTGGTGTACATTATAAGTCCTGAATAATAATCCTGGAGCCCATCCCAGGACACATAGGGCGCAGGGCAGGGGGCACCCAGGGCAAGGCACCAACCCACACGCATGCACGCACACACACACACACACACACACACACACACACTATGGGTAATTTGAAGACACCAATCAACCTAACCTGCATGTCTTTGGACAGTGGGAGGAAACCGGAGAACCCGGAGAAAACAAGCACAGGGAGATCATTATTATTATTATTATTATTATTATTATTATTATTATTATTATTATTCTGTGATCAAAACTTTATAAATTATATATTTATTGACTTTCAATCTAATGCCTGAAAGTCTGACCTTTTCTACTTGTTTGCTTTGTGGATGTTGTATTTTTTATAATGAGATTTTATTATAAGTTAACATGTGTTATCGAATACTGCAATGCTATTATGTTGTAATCACATATTAATACACGTAATCAAAGCTCAGTTGGTCCAACTCCATCCTACTTATTAGACAAGACTCTGGCACATGTCATAATTTTTCCTTTAGTACCAGAAGCCAGCCAAAAATTGCTGCTAGAATTATGATTTTTTTAATATGTACAACTAAATTCACCCAGACCTTTTAGCGTTCTTTAAGTTTGGCCTGACTGACATTCTCAATTGCAGTAATAAACTACCTTAGATCTGATTCTATCAGCAATTGTTCTACCTGTAAAAGGAACTTTCAAGGGTCAGGTGTATGTCATATGGCTTTTCAGTAAAAGGGTGATGAAGCATCTTAGAGTAGTGGTTGTAAAGACTGCCAGTGTATACAGCCACCTTCAGAGGGAGCTGTTTAGCAGATGTTTAACGTCACCTGAGCTCTGTTGGCATAGTTTCCAGGTGTCATCAGTATTTTAAGGGGAAATGTATAAAGGTTTATTGCTGCCTTAACTGCAAGAAATTATACACAAGAAAGAAAAAAACTGTGAAATCTGTAATTTTTGAGCAGCTGCAATGGGGGTCCTCAGGGGATTTGCACACCTGCATTTGGAGTTTGAGCTGTCTGATTGACTATTTGCCCCAATATTGGCACAGCTATACTACGACACCAGTATCAGCCCTTTAACTTTAATTTTACAACTTTGAGACAATACCACAATCATTTTAAGTTAGGATATCACAGGAACAAACATAATACTGTAGACCAAATGATACCACAAGTAAAAACAAGGTTTGAGATAATGTGTATTAGCCAGTATTATCCACTTATAAATGACAAGAATCATTTTTTACAGATAGGGAAGTAAGAATCTTCAAATCATAATTTAAAATTACCAGTAAGTATGAAGACAGACAATGTTAACATTGTACTGCACGTGTAAATTCAAATGCTTTATGGTTAAGGTTATGATTTCAAAATTAACTCTTAGAAATGATTGGTAAATAAACTTTCGTATGTTAGCAAAGCAAAATACAAGCACAGAGCATTTCTTTCAGCAGAAGCCAGGTGTATATGTAAATAAGCACACCTCATTTTAAAACGGCATAACATTTCATCTCAATGTCTCTGGGCATGGATTTCACAAAACCAGGTACAAAAAAAAAACACAAAAGCATGGACTCTTTCAAACTAAAATAAATAAGGCTCAACACTCGGGTAACAACTACTGCAATACCAGTAATTATCAGAAAAACAAAAGAACAAAGAATGGTTTCTGTGAAGAATTTAAAATGTATAATTATCATGACTAAATTATCAATTGTTAGAAACAATACTTATTGCACATTGTCATTTTCATTAACAGACAGCAAAGAAGCATAGATGTATGGAATTCTTCAGTGTTGGAAATTGTATCTCTGTCCACTAAAAATGTTTGACAAGGTACAATCTTTACTATTGTTAACAATGTTTCTCTATATAACACTTTGAATTATATTAAAAACTAATGCAAGATTGCTATCATGGTATCTATCTCAGAGACATGCATCTCCCATGTTATATATTGAACATGTGCATATAGAAAACGTCATCGTGGTGCAGTGGGTTTTTTAGTTATCAGATTAAATTTGATTGAAAACCTGTGGTATTAATTTAGGAGGGATGACCTACAGTATCAAAGATCGGGAATGTCTGCATGAAGGAACGGATCAAGGTCTCATCCAATGTGTTTTCCAGCCTTTTTAATCATTTTATGAAGGATGCCATTGTAATTCCATTAAAAATATTTTGACACGCTGGAAAATGCCATAACTGTTTTAAAGTCAGGTACAGTATAGTTTATGTCTCTTTTTGTATTATTTGTACTTTGCCCTTTTATTTCCTGCTGCATTTTTGTGCCACCATGTTTCCATCTAGTAGCCTCGTCATTGCTGTAGCAGCAGTAAAGCCACACATCACACTTCAGTTCCTGGAGCCTCCTACATCTACCCAACAGCACCTTCATGTGGCAGCAGTAATCTCGAGGTTTCCGAACATTCCCGAGTACTCCAAATGCTGCTCAAAAAAGCAATATCATTACCAGGCTGTGGAGAGCTACTAAATTTTGTAACGTCACCAGAGGAGGCTCTGATCCTCATGGAGAAAGAGCGGTAATTTAAGGCAAGAGTGTGGCACAGAGACTGTCCCAGCGCGGCATTCGACTACCGCGTGGCGTCACTCACAGCGCCGGTAAGAAAGTCGCTACACATTCGTGCGGTGCAGTAATGATGAAGTGCTGCTCGGGAGCAATCTGTGCTAATGTTAACACGCGGCTCCTTGCTGGTGCCCACTCCCGCTGGGTTGAGTTATGAATAAAACGTGAGACTGAGCATGCACTGTTTCACTTTGTAGTAACCAGTTGATGCAAGTGCATTAATAATCCCCTGAACTCCACATGACAGAGGCATACAGGCACCTTTGAGGGAAGCAAGCCTGAAAAAGGCACATGTGCAGCCGTTTCTTCATTTTGTCACTACATACAGGATTTTCCCCTGGCCTCGCGTTCTGCCCAGTGGTGAGGACAGCATACATATTTAAGAGTGATCTACCAGTTCCTTACGTAGTACGTCTGTTCCGCTGCTGCTGATAGTCTTACACTGACTAGCGCAGCTGCTCGGCTGATTAAGTTTAGGTTTTTAAATGATCTGGTTAAATTGGATCTCTGAATAATTTATTTCAATTTACATTTTAATATTCTAGCACATTTTTTTTTGCCAGACACTACTTAAGGTTAATGCCACCATGGAAAAAAGGGACATTTTTTATGTCCAAGGGTAAAGACATTTTTAGTTCTTTAAAACATACGCCAGGCTGCAAGCTATAAAGAATACTAATTCAGTTGTGTGTAGTAGGAAAAGATCTATTTTGACTGCGTCCAATTATTATACACTGTTTTTACTATCTTACTTGTAGGGAACACACAAAATTGTGAAAGTTACTCCACATTTGCATATTGTTTTACATTAATGGCAGGTGTCCTTACATTATTTACGCAATTATCTTTTATTTTTCTCAGCTGTTAACCATGAAGTATTAATTTAAACATTATTTCAATTTATTATATGCAGTAGTTTAACTGAAAATACCAGGAAAAAATGTTTTACGAAGTGTTGCAAAATTTTCATTTACATGTTATCTATAGAAGCGTGGTTTAATGCACGTAATTTTATTAAGTAAGTTTATATCCAGTATAACGTGTTTTCAGAGTGTGTTTTCCAGTTTACATCCAGCATGTTGTTGTAAAATAATGCTGACTTATCCACAAAGGACACTTAATAAATCCTGGATGTTCCTGTCACATCATTCTGCAGTGATCTGGGAAACTGAGGCATGAAGGCAAGGGTTGAGTCTAATGTGCGAAGGGTTTTAATACAAGGAAGAGGGCACAGGTACATAGAATTCATAAACAATATACAGGGCCAAGGAACTACAGAGAACTCACAAGGATCTCAAGAACTGACAAAGGACAATAGACAAACACAGGGTTTAAATATAAAGAAGTAGGTGATGGGACACAGGTGATCATGATAATACAATTAATTCAGAAGCCTCAAGTGGGAAAAGAATGTGAACGTGTGGGGGAGAAAAAGAAGAAATAGCAGCACCTACTGGCCAAGGTGGCCAATTCAGGTGCAGGACATGACGCATTCTTCCAAACATAAGATTCATCATAATGTCAAAGATAAGCTAACTGTCTAAATGAGAATATGAAGCTGATTCAGTGCTGATTCTGCAAATGTGTATAAAAACTGTTATGTATCTGTTTCTCTCTGTGGGCCAGAAAAGGTTAGACACAGTGTGGGGAAACAAACATTTGAACCAACAAGTGCAGTCACCTCTAATTTTTAATTTTGATTTACAGTAAGTGTGCACTTGTATGTATCTTAGTTTATTATAAAATTATAGTTGTCAAGTTAAAGCTGTGGTATAATATTTGTTTGATTTATGTTACCTTACAGCCCTAAATCAGAAAAAAGTTAGAATGGTATGTAAAATCAAAATTAAAACTGAAATAGTCATTTGTAAATCACTGATGTCCTGTATGACATTAAGGAACAATACAGCAGCACATTATTTGATGTTATACCTCATCAATTTTATACTTCATTTAAATTCTGGTGCCTTCAACACATTTCAAAAAAAGTTGTGACAGTAAAGCACTTATCACAGTTTGATGTTTCCATTCCTTTTCACAACACTTAAAAGACATTTAGGGACTGAGGACACCAAGTGATTAAATGTTTCAGGTGTAATTTTTCCCCACTGTTCCTGCAAACAAGTCTTAAGATGTGCAGTTGTCCTGGGTCTTCATTGATGCAATTTGCATTTCAAAATGCGGCACACGTTCTTTATTGGGGACAGGTCGGGACTGCAGGCAGGCCAGTTCAGCACTCACCCTTTTCCTCCACAGCCATGCCTTGGTAATGTGTGCAGTATGAGGTTTTACATTGCCTTGTTGAAATATGGACGTCCCTGGAAAAGATGTTGTCTTGAAGGCAATGTATGTTGCTCCAATATCTTTTTCAGCATCAATGGTGCCATCACAGAAGTGTAAGTTTTCCTCTGTCAAAGGGACTAACACAACCCGACACCATGACAGACCCTGGTTTATGGACTTGTTTCTGGTAACAGTGTGGATGGTCATTTTCATTTTTGCTCTGGATCACCCAGGATCCATTCCTTCCAAAAAAGACCTGAAATACTGATTCATCTGACCACAGTACGTTTTTTCACTGTCTGATGATCTAGATGCCTCTGAGCCCACGGCAGTCGAATGGGCTTCTAGACACTGTTAACATAGGGCTTCCTTTTGGAACAATATGGTTTTAAGTATGTAACTATGTATTGTAGTGGTTGACAAAGGTGTGCCAAAGTAATCCTGAGCCCATGTGGTTATATCGCTTACAGAATGATGATTCGTGATGCAGTGCCGTCTGGGGGACTGGTGAGCACGGTCGTCTAGTTTAGGCTTGTGCCCTTGCCCTTTACGTACTGAAATCCCTCCAGGTTCCTTCACTCTTTTAGTTATGTAATGCACTATAGAGGGTGACATATCTAAAATCCCATCCTATATTGCTTTGAATAACATTGCTTTTAAACATTTCAGTGATTTTTCTGATGCATACACTATAATGCCAAAAGTATTGGGACACCTGCCTTTACATGCACATGAACTTTAATGGCATCCCAGTCTTAGTCCGTAGGGCTCAATATTGAGTTGGCCCACCCTTTGCAGCTATAACAGCTTCAACCCTTCTGGGAAGGCTGTCCACAAGGTTTAGGAGTGTGTCTATGGGAATGTTTGACCATTCTTCCAGAAGCGCATTTGTGAGGTCAGACACTAATGTTGGATGAGAAGGCCTGGCTTGCAGTCTCCACTCTAAATCATCCCAAAGGTGTTCTATCGGGTTGAGGTCAGGACTCTGTGCAGGCTAGTCAAGTTCCTTCACCCCAAACTTGCTCATCCATGTCTATATGGACCTTGCTTTGTGCACTAGTGTGCAGTCATGTTGGAACAGGAAGGGGCAACTTATTGCACAGGTGGCAACCTATCATGGTACCACGCTTGAATTCACTGGGCTCCTGAGAGTGACCCATTCTTTCACAAATGTTTGTAGAATCAGTCTGCATACCTAGATGCTTGATTTTATACACCTGTGGCCATGGGGGTGATTGGAACACCTGAATCCAGTGATTTGGAGGGATGTCCCAATACTTTTGGCAATATGATGGCAAATCAGCAATCCTCAGCCCATCTTTGCTCCTAAAGGGCTAGGCATTTCCTGGATGCCACTTTTGTAGCAAATCATTTACCTGTTTTAAATCAAATCATTATTTAATCATTATTAGCCCTAAAATGCAACTGTCCCAACTTTTTTCAAAATATGTTGCAGGCATCAGAATTAAAATATTTTGAACAAAAATGATGATGGGGTGTAAATAGCCTCATTATATGGAGAGCTGCTGCTTTGAAGATGCAGGGGATTAACAGTATTTTTTATAACGTATGAGTATTTTGAGAGGTGTAACTTCAAACCTAATGTCAGCATCACCAATAAACTATATCACATATTTGTCCTTGTTGAACATTAAATTACCTTCTGCCCTTGCCTATTTGTGATTTCTTATAATATGGAGAACTAGTTTTCCATAATTCGTATCCGCAACACAAATGGGAAATATTCCATACTGGTCTACCTCAATTTAATGGCTGTTACAAAATATAACTAAATATTAGCTTCTAAAGTATAAACATATTAATGGCACAGAATGTTTGAACAAATAACTGGTGGTATAGTTTCATTACTTGGTGTCATAAAGTTGGCCTGTATGAATAAAAAATGATCGCTAAAACACAGCTTGGAAAAAGCTTTGGAAAGAAAGGACACAAACATGCATAATTTTCCATACCTGAAGGGAAACGGGACTCGGGCAATCAACTGTAAATGACCATAAAAATTAAATCTAAAGACTGATGCACTAAAACTCAAATCAACCACACTTTAGCTATATTTAATGGTCTGGTGATTTAAACTTCAGCAGTTTGATAAGATTATGCTTACTGCATAATAAAAATGTCAGGTAATAGAAATCAGTATTTTAAAAAGTCATTATAAAATGGGGAGTGTTTGACTTAGAAAAAAAAACTACTCCTGCAAACTGTCGTCTTCTGCAGATCAGTTCAGATAAAGTTCAGACACCACTTCCAATTGAGCTAACACTTTCTTTCATTTATTGCATTCCATTACAGTTGAACATTTTAAAATAATACCTTTTGAAAAGAACACACTGAAAACAACTACTGCATCAATATAGTGTATTTGCATAGTTTAATAGCTTTTCTCTATAGCAGAGAATTATGAAGGAATATTGTGTATATTTTGATATTATACCTCAAAGCTGGGTGTGTTTCAAAGCAATATGATACATTCAAATCATTATTACAATGTGAAAGACTTAATGATGTAACAAAGCATAATAAATCTTTTAGAAGACCAGATGTGTACATTACCTGTCTCCAGACAAAAACTGTTAAGTACAAGGTGCGCCCAGCTGTTAAATTTAAAAAAAAGTGTTTTATCTCTTATAATATCCCAAGTATGTGCAAGTATTATCACAAACCTTAAAGCAAAAAAAGAAAAAAAAAAAGATTAACAGATCACTGTATTATGAACTACTACAGGCTTGTGGTTATGAAGGAGGTAATGAAGGCATTGGATCAAATACGAACAAATGTAATAAACAGAGTAAGAAATTAAATGTCGTTCTTTATAGGCCGAGTCCTTTATTGCGCTTTTCATATTTTCGGAATGCACTGGAGAGGGCCTTAGCGGTTCATTATGGAGCAGACATTTGAGAGCCAATTTGAGAGCAGCAGTATATAATCTAACTTGATGTTTTATTATAGTGACCTTTAAGACTGATTTCAGTTATTATAAATTTGAAATGAAGTGCTGGGGTGGCAGTACAGTGGCATGGCATTGGAATTAATCATTTAGACCTTTAAAATTCATGCAGCAGATTTTATTTTTGATAAGTATTTTATGTGTGCTGCTGGTGATGATAATTTAAACTGAAAAGTGCATGTTTCTAAACAGAAATAGCAAACAAACAATCCACAAAGATTATTTTACAAAAGTGATGCACCGCAATTCATTTAAAAACGACATGCAGCCCATTTTTTTTATTTTAAACTGTAAACTTTTCTTTAAATTTTTAGTTAACTGTAAAAAATAATAATAATAACAAATTAATGGAATGTCTGAAAATGTGCGCACATGTGCCATCGTACAGAAACCTATTTAAATTATTATAATAATTATGCACTTCCACTTATATAATTTATTTACACAATATTAAGCAACCGATTTAACGTGTGGCTTAGCATTCAAAAGTTTCATGTTTTGCACATCGAAAGTGAATGACAACACAAATTGCCACACGCGTTGTCGTACTGACCATGTCTCTTTCAATGACTACAGAAGCTAACGGAAGCCGCCCAGGATCCCTAACACAACTCAGAAAGCTGTTGTCGGTCCTGACAGAACCGCATGCCATTAGGCGGCGCACTGGTGTGACCTTCATGAGTTGCAGAACACGGGCAGGTATGAGCCCCCTTCTCGTCACAGCGCACTTCAGAAGACTGACACGGAAACTGTAGATCTAACCATCCAAGTCAGCCAGTGGGCGGAGCCAAGCCAAAGTTTGCACCTGACAACGTGGGAACATATAAAAAACAATGACCCGCTCTTACACAGTTTATCATTAGACCAGTAGACGTAGTGGAGTAAAAGGACACGATCAGAGAAGTTGTAGTGCAGTGTTATTTAGGTGCAGCTCCTCGTCAGATCGCTTCCCTTTAGCTCCATCATCAGTGCAACGAGAGAAGCCCTACATCACATCTTTCTGAAGAAACAAACACCGTCATTATTAGCAGTTCCTCTTGTGACAGCTGTTATAGGTGGGGAAATGGTTGCGCCCTGCTATGTTTGCAACACCATACCTATTATTGTCGTTTATGGTGTTCTTTGCATAAACATACTGTAACGGACCGAGGGAGCGAGCGGGGCTAGAACTTGGGTCGCAAGACAGCTACGTGTGGCCTCGGGTCGGCTGCAATACTTTTTGCTAATAACTGCAAAACAGCGGAAGGTACTTTTGGATTTTCTGTAATTGAAAATGTTATAGTAACCTTAAATTTGCACATAAACTGTGGACCGAGCTACCTCTTCAAATCAGATAATTGTCATCTCTCTCGGTACTTTTAAACGCATCTTAAAACGTTGCTATTTGATAAGGCTTTTAATCAGTATATAAGTATGATTTGACTGCTGGCAGGCATTGTTTCCCTCAGATAACTTCTACTTTAAAATATATCTTGTTTACTTTTGCTTTGTTATTTTATTTTTTGTCAATTATAAGGTTTTTGATTTTTATTCAGTTTTTTTTTTTTACTCATCTCTCAGTATGTTATGATGATAGTTCTTTTATCATTGTGAAGCACTTTGGGCAACGTGGCTGTAGTAAATGTGCTATATAAATAAAATTAACATTGACATTGACAAATTTATAGGATTGAGAAATCTCAAATTTATGAAATACCATGGAGATACTGCAGCACGTGTTTAAAATTACTAATAATATTCTATGCCACAAATTGATAAATATTCCATACATATTGCCCGTTTGCTGCTCAAGTAAATTATTTCTTCTTTAGTTTAAAACATTAATGAAATTATTCAATATTTTACCTTCTTACCATCACAGTTTGCTTCATCAATTTCTGGGACTTTAACATTTAATTCCTACAGTTCACCATGTGGTGGCAGCAGCTACCTTTTAAAATAGTGGGGCGGAGCCTGTTACTTCTGTGAAGCATTCAATCCAATACCAGATTTTAACAAATTGTTTGCAACGATTAATAATTTGAAAGGTACACCCTCTAAATTCATTAAGATCATATAATAATTGCGAAAACTGTCTGAAAACATTTAATGATCCAATTAATGAATTTAAAGATTAATGGCAGTCAAAGTGCAGCCCATAAACTATAACGAGTGTCACAATTAACGACACATCTTGTCTGTGCATATACAAAATGCATGACCTGGAGGGTATTTAATATACTCTGTGTTTGAAAATTTTAATGAGTGAAATAAGTGTGTTGCTAATTAGTTGCCAACCTCATCCATTGGTGAAAGGTGCATAAAATCAAGCATACAGCCAGAGGCAAACATTGACAGTAGAATGAATCATACTTAGCAGTGATGGGATATTTGCAACAATTTGCTTCTTTAAATTGTTGTCTAGCTAGAACTACCTTGTTTTATGTTAAGTGGAAAAGTTTGAGCAACAACAGCTCAGCCATGAAGAAATAGATCAAGCAAACTCACAAAACTGGATTCCTAAGTGCCAGACGCAACATTTGCTACCGGGATCCATACTGCCTCTGGAAGCAGCTTCAGCACATGGACTATTAACTGGGAGCTTCATAAAATTAGTTTGTCCATAGCTGAGCACAAGCCTCAGGTTATCATTCACAATGCTGTTCATCAGCTGTGCATATCGTATAAAGCCACTGGTCTTTCAAAGGGTGTGCTCAACTATTCAGATGACATAGACAAACCCAGGTTAGGAAGAGGCCAAGAGAACACTACCTGTCTACATGTATACTACCAAGTGTGAAGCTGATGGAGAAGGAATAATAATAATGGGCCAGGCCTGTTAGATTTTGTAAACAGGTATCTTAATACTATATCATGTACAACATCCAAGACAATTGCATGCCTCCAAAATCGTGGCAACAGTTTGGCCAAGTCAATTTCCTTTATCAGTGTGAAAATCTGTTCATGCACAAAGTAAGAACCATATAGAAATGTTTCACTAGATACTTGACAAAGTAAAGTCAGCATTGCACCCAAGTGTGAAATCAACTGTTCTGGAAAACCTTTATTCTGAACTGGACACAGGTTTCTCTTATTGTATATGTCCTTAAATAACATCAGATTGTAAAAGGAATGTGGAAACTATTAAATTAATGGAAACTGGGTTAATGTTCCGTCTGCATTTCTTCATTTAAATTGTCATTCATGCATTGTGGCCATGAAGTAATACTGCTAGGAGTCCAGATACATGGAGTCATGCAATTTACCCATGGTACTTCCAACAACAGAGGAAACAGGCCCTGGGTCTTACCAGAGAAAAACATGATTCTTCAACTACTGTATCTGACGATTGTGTGTCTAGCCTAATGCAAACTTTTTTTCTATTGACACAAGAACTTCACTAAACTGTCAGCTACAACCCTGTGTTTTAATATCAGCTCTGAGATATGCATTCTGAACAGCATTTGTCAGTTCCAATGAGGTACTCACATAAGTGATTTGACTGTTGGTTTCCAAGTTTCTTTGAACTGCTTTTCAATCACAGGGCTACCTGCACCCAGATGGGACTTTACCGTTCTTTAACAAGCTGTGACACATAAACTGCTCCAGCAGAACTGTGTAGAAATGCTGCACACAGTTCTCTTGCCCTCTTTCATTCTAAACTGCATTCTTGTAAAATCTAAACACGTTCCTGCTTTAAATTGCAAAATGCTAAACGTTGTCACTGATACAGATATTGAATAAAGTGAGATGGTACAGAACACAAGCACTGAAAATAAAAATGCACCGTACTTTAATGAAATCTAACTGTATAGTGGCATATTTAACCCTCATCCTACCAACATATTTACTATACGTTGTTTACCAACTGGGCAGAGGACAAAAGGACCCCATGTGAAAGTCGTTTGTCCTGTCAATTGTATATGCCCATGTGGTATAAAATGGCATTAATAACTACTGAAATAGCAAGATAGACCTTAAAATTATTTATAATCATACCAAATTCTGATGAAGTGATCATCAAATAGCCTAATAAAAACAAAGACATTGGAAACTTTCAATTTAACCCTTGTTTCCTGAGCAGTTATTAGAGCAGTTATTGTTCAGTCCTGCTGGTAAAACTAACATAAAACTCATTGTGATAAAAGAAACTAAAAATGCCTCATAAAATAGGAAGTTCTCTTGTTTCAAAGTTAAGTTCTTTTCAATGTCACTATGCATTCTGACAGTCATCGCAGATTATATTTGCAGCTGACTATGTGAAGGGCAAATTGGCCTCGAGCACACCCTGGAAACCTTTCTGTCTTTCAAGCACAAAAGACATTCAAAATAGTAAACTAAGCTACTTAGCAAGTGTGAAACGGCAACAGTACTAGTCCGATGCAGCTAAAGAAACAGAGACGAATGTTATTTCAGTGTGGGGTCTTTTCAGACCCCAGACAAAAAACTTTATTAATATTTCTAAACAGCCAGTGATTCGAAAAGTTAACCACATGTGACGTAGGAGAGTCTAGAAAACAAACTCCTAAAAACGCCAGAACGTCAAACTCAATAGCCCAACAGTAGCCTAAAAGTAACTACGCATGGGGTCCGAATGGACCCCAGCTGGTAGGATGAGGGTTAAGTGACTTGGACACTAAATTGATATTGAACGATTATTAGTTTAATACATAAATCAACTATTTTTTTATAAAATATAAAGTTAAAAATGAAATAATATTTAAACTTTCCTTAGAAATTATATTTCAGATGACACCAGACAATGTAAATACTATTCGGTGAACAGAATCAACAAATTAAGAACTGGTAAGCAAATTTGTTTAGGTGTTTATTTGCTTTGAAGTCAATAAATACGTGAACTTTTCCTTCTGGTAATGAACAGCATGTAATTATCTTTTAATACACTTGTAGCAGTGGGTAACAGGCTAGCAGTCAGCCCTCTGAGATGCTCTTTAAGAGAAGCTTCCAAAAACCTGCGTGAATCCCTCTTTGTCCACTACATGCCCCAGCTGTGTAGAGAAGTACAACACATCAGGACAGCTGTACCTCTTCAAGCGAAGTAAAGTTTCATTTTTAGCATCACCCGTGTCCCCCAGCATCATAACATCAGTAACAGGTAGATAGAGATCGTGCCGTCTGCCCCAGAAGGTGAGGTGAGAAATCTTCATAGTTGTTTTAGCGCGGTCCAGGTACATCATGCCAACAATTCTTCTGAGAAAATGGCTAAGGGAGTACAGCATGACTGCAGCAAAAACTGCAACGCCAGTGCTATAGCTTACAAGGGTGCTGCTGACATGTCCCTCAAAGTACAGGTAATACACGGGTGGGAGGAGGAGGACCGTGATTCCAGTCTGAAGCAGTTTGAGCCGGGATACTGCTCTCACAAACGTGATGGCTGGAAACTTGTAGATAAGGGTAAACTCGTGTGATGTCAAGCCATCGGCCTTTGATTGATCATGTTCACGCAGTGCTGCTGAAAACAGACGACAGTGCTGGAGACCAGCTCTCTGCCTGGAAAATACCACGCTGTATTCATGTAGAACGTGGCCGATCACTCGAGGACGTGTAGGACGAACTGTCGGAGAGTTTCCTCGACAACTTACCATCAGAGACGAGGCGAGATATGAAAAACGTCCTAATCTTTGCTGTGCACAACACAAAACAGCAACACAAGTTACTTCGTTGGCGTTTTGCTACGGTTTAGTTTCCCACACTCCGCCAAAAACACAAGTTAAAAATGATAAAAGCTCTGTCGTCGGACAAATACATCACGTCCTGGAACAGACTTTTTACAGGTACTTTTTGTATAATACAAACTTGGTATGCGTATTTAATTTCACGACGTTCTCGTAAATGCATTTAAATCATATACGTAAACCACATCAAAAAGACTACGCTCATTTTCGGAAAAAATACAATTCCTAAATGTTAACTTAATAACTACAATTGGACGGAGATGGGTCTTGCCTTTGGTCAATGAGCTAACAGAGTAATCACACACAGTATTTTTAAAAGTACAAACTACAAACAAGTCCCCTGGCTCTTTACTGTAATTTTAAATGAAAGACAAATACAGTGTTTCCAGAAAATGAATTATTCTATTTTATAAACGTGACGTAACATTTACTAGCAAACTCCATTATGTATGAGACACACTTTCAAGATACATATAACATTTCTCCCACTGAATAACAAACCTTACCATTTTAAGGACAGCAGAAAGGCATGCTAATGAGTTAAAAAGTGTGCATCATCTGCTAGAACTGGATGGAAACTCGTACTGCTTCTACTCAGTTCCCAGAAGGAAAAACCTAATAGATACTATTCATCTAATTGTAATATGATAAATGATATATACACAATTAACCTTTTATACAAATAATAAGTTTTATTATATGTAACACTGAATCAAAAACTATGTAAAGTGTTTTGTACATGGGTTCTTTTTAAACAACATTTCCCAAGAACACCTGCAAGTGATGAGGGAGGAAGGCGTTTTTACACACTGACGTGTATCAAAGCGTTTATGAATTGGACGTTGTAGGTTTCTTTTCATTCATTTTACCGCTATCAGCTTATGCCCTGTGATTAGGAAATACACGTAGTTAGTTAAATAGCTGTATGTGCTAATACAAAATGACACAATCAGGTGTGGATACTACAACGCTTTGCTTATTTGATGTCGACGGGACGCTTACTGCAGCTCGACAAGTGAGTTAAAGTTTATTTCGGATGGTAAAATATGTCACGTTCGTATAACCACATTTTTCTTAAACTTAATTTATGAAAAAAAATGTTCGTAATGTTCATTTGTGTGCGTAGTCCATGATGTCTGTTTTAGTTGCAGACCAGCGAGTCGCTATAGACGCTGTTGTACTTGTGTGGCATGTTTGTGCATAACCTGTCACGTGTTTACGAGTATTTACAATGAAATTCGGTGTTTAGTAGGATTAACATTTACATGTCATAAAGATGTTCTGTATCAAAGGATTATAGTCTGTCCGGTTTCTTAAAAACGTGTGACATTTTCCAGTTGGGTAGTAGGAGTAGGGAAATGAGAGTGAACATATATTGCGTTGCTAAAGTTGTACTGGATCTGATTGTAATCAGTAAATTCACGATCTATGTACTACAATGGGGCATTAAGCACCAGGGGGCCATAGGTAACACGAAGTTGACAACCTACATTAAATCCCTTATAACTTTATCATGCCTAACGGATTTAATGGTGGGTGTCAGCTCAGTGTTGCCTGTTGCCTCCTGGTGTCTATCCTATACCCACGTCTTTCGTGAAACTGAGTTACAGCATTTTGTCACAGAAAAGTGTGTGTGTGTGTGTGTGTGTGTGTGT
>JABJVR010031205.1:0-34761 GCA_025773905.1 Chitala chitala
GTATTTCAAAAACTGCTGATCTACTGGGATTTTCACGCACAACCATTTCTAGGGTTTACAGAGAATGGTCTGAAAAAGAGAAAATATCCAGTGAGCGGCAGTTGTGTGGACAAAAATGCCTCGTTGATATCAGAGGAGAATGGGCAGACTGGTTAGAGATGATAATGAATGACAAACATAAATGTGTCAGCATGATAACAACACAATACCTAAACATGGATACAAGATGTGTAGTGGCTTTTTCAAACGTTTAATGTTGTCTTCGAGTGCTGCTTTGATGTATTTTGATTTGTTCAGCTCAGTTGGAAAACAGGTCATATACTGAGTGTTGTGATCAGAGGCATCACAGAGGGGTAGAAATGTAACTAAGGCAAGTCCAAGGGCTCTTAACTAACAAGACTCTAAAAAATTTGAACATAGCATATTTTAACACAATATTTTATTGGCACCAAAATGTCTTCCGGTGACCCCAGGTTTGATATGTACAACTGAAATATGCATGCTGAAGGGGACTATTTCTTTATTAATATGCATGTAAATATGGTTATGGTTATGTAAATATGCTTTCATGTACGAACAGAACCGTGAAAATGTCTGTGTTTACTGAAGGATTCATTTATCTATCTTTGGTTGTCTGGCAGGTAATATTTCAGTTTATGGTCCATGTCTTGTACACCCAGAGATAATTCAGGATACAGACTCATATCCATAGAGCAAAACAGGTAAAAGCCAGTGCAAATTGAAACACAATCTGAAGAATACATTCAGACAACGCTTAAATTCATTGGAATCTCAGTCTGTTACCAATGTAAAAGCGGGTTTATATAAGACCGTTTTCAACATTTGTTCCAGAAGATGGTGCTGTGTATTCACAACTGCAGTGCAACTGTTAACTCACGCAGTTTGCTAATATATCGTAGTCGGGCACCTGTTTCTTCAGACAATCCGTTGCCATCCTGTGACCTGAGTCAGATTGATGTCATTTTGAAAATATGGAAAACCCGAAAACTGGTTGTGCCAACAGTTCTTAACTGGTGAGCACTACCCTGCTAACATACAAGCCCTTAAACTTAGTCACCTGACCCTGTGCAGACCAACCTCATTTCTTTTTAACCCTTCATTTACCTCCTTTTTTTTTTGTTCACCCCCTCATCCCTCTGGTTCAGGGACTGCACCACTGGAGACTGTATTGTCCTGCTCTTGTTTAACAAGTGGCTCCACCTTAAGGTTTGTGAAGCAAGCAGATAATTTGCCCTATAGATGCTGTGTCTGCACTGAAGAACAAAGGCACAGACATTATATGTATTTTGATAACAGAAATTAATCTCTGTACTGAAGGCAATTTCAAGCTCGGCTGGTGGCCTGGTGGTTTAATGGGTTAGACCACGCTAGGACACAGAAGTCTCCTGGTTTGAATCCCAGCCACCAGGTACATCCTTTAATAAAATACTCAGCACTAGCTCATTGTAACACGTATGTGAAATACTGTAAGTTACTTTGGATAAAAGCATCTGCTAAATGAGTAAATATAAATTAGAAACTGTGTATATGGGCATGTATGCACACTTGGCCAAATGGAGATAGGGCACTTAGCCGCTTAAGAAAACAAAAGCCCATGACCAAAAATGTTTCTTACAATAAATGCCTTTTGTTTTTGTACTGCACTCCAAAGTAACATCATGACCAATAATAACATCTATCAGTACCGTTTTATGTAAATTAAGCATAACTGTAGAGCTGTTATCTGGCTCGTTTGTCTTTTTAATGAGCCCAGCTGTCAAAGTGCTGCCTATAGAGCATTGTTACATTAAATCACCTTCATAAACTGACGGTAAGTATCACTGCAAATCCTCAACGTTTATTGTTTCTTTCAATTTTATGAAGCTCAACAAAAATCCCCCAAGAGTAATCAGATTGGTGTAGGTTATGTTTGCGGTCACAGAGGGATTAATGTCACAAAAAAGTCAGTCAGTCATCTTCTACACCGCTTATTCCTAGTGAGCGTCACAGGGAAGCCTGGAGCCCATCCCAGAACACATAGGGCACAGGGCAGGGTGCCAACCCACCACAGGGCACACACAATTTACGAGCAATTCGGACACACCAATCAACCTAACCTGCATGTCTGTGGGAGGAAACCAAAAAACCCAGAGAAAACCGACCAAGCAGAGGGAGAACATGCAAATCCCATGCACACAGAGCCAAGGTGGGAATCAAACCCCAGGGCTGGCGGTACAAGGAGACAACACTAACCATCACACCACCATGTCACCTGTCACTAAAAAGTGTGTCTTACTAACTGCAGCTTTGCCAGGCAGGGCAATCCTTATGACCAAACAAATCATTCAACACTTAACCTTCTCATACTGTAGTCAGTACTGTAATTTTAAAGAAAATGCAGTTGACTTTTTAAAGTCCATGCCCTGTATTTAATAATACACCTGTATTACAGACCCCGGACATGGAGGGACTACGTCTCCTGACTGGCCTGGGAATGCCTCGGTGTTACCCCGGAAGTGCTGGAGGAGGTGTCTGGGGAGAGGGAAGTATGGGTGTCTGTGCTTAGACTGCTGCCCCAGTGACTCGGTCCCAGATAAGCAGATGATAGATGGATGGACGTATTACAGGTAAACCTGTCATTTCAGTACATATTTCAATAAAAACATGAACATTTTGCAGAATGAATGAGATTTTAAGCAATAATGAAGATATTTTACTGTTCGTAGAGGCTGAGAGAAAGCTGAGCTTTTCAACAATGTGGTCAGTGTCAGCTGATGATTTCGTATTTTCTTCGCAGCTCTTGACTGTCTCCATTTGAAATAAATACAAATAATGCAAACAGTCAGCAGACAAGTCCTCAGTAACACCACTTTAATGGGCACCAAATGTCAGATGTGCATTTGGGGACAACTGGCAGTATGAATTTGAGCATTTGTCCATTTGTGTAAGTACCAATACTTTGTAATCAACGTCTGTGCATAAAACATAATCAAGTTCACACAAAAGCAGACTGAGCTTTTATTCACAAAAATATTGGCAAATAAATTTTTCATTACAACACATTCATTGTCATCATGGAACAGATTGCTGTACAGTACATTTAATTAAAAAGCAGCGCACTATAGCAGCTCTAAACTGAACATACAATAAATTAGCACAAAACCTGTTTCATGAAGCACAACACGTCAAGAAAGATTAAATCATGAACTTCATGGCTGTGACGACTCCGTCTCCAATAGGTGGTGAGGTTGGATCTCAGTACGCTGATCTACAGTTTCCAAAGATTCACTGTTCAGAACGGCCTTGCATCGGGTGATCTCTGCCTCCAACTTTTTGAGACACTGTGTCACCTCTGGACTGGTGCGCAACACCACCATATCATACACCATCCAAGTCAACTGCACTAAGGGAATGGACAAAGAGACGGACAAGAGCATGACACTGACCAGCCCTTTCCTGTCTTGCTCCCTTAAAAGGTCAAGCTAAACATTTAAACTCTGCAAGTGGCAGATACACAGTCAGAAAGAAAAACTTTTAATAACAGTAACATGATCTTTGGATAACCACAACGTAAGACATCCATGAAAGATTTAACAAACTACAGTACGTGAGAATGGTCTACACCAATCACTATACAACTGTTACGCTACCTGACATATTCTCCACATTATCAAGCAGTTTCTTTAAGTCACCGCTCAATCGCTCCATGTCCTGAAGCTCTTCGTGTAGCTCTCTATCTGACACACACTCGTCCATCTACGACTGACAACCACAAAAGAGGCTAGTCAGTCCGAACGTTACAAATTCATTTCAAACATGTCACTCCTCAGAAAGACAGCCTAGCAGCTGTGAAAAGGTAAATAGGTAATAAAACATAATTTGTGAAATGATATTTGTTAGGTATGGGAAGGCTACATTCATCTCTGGACTCTCATTTTAAAAGTTACCTTCGTATACGTTTAATGTTATACAGCTGTTTTGCAGATTTGAAAAGCGTCCCAGCGTGCCTTCAGCCCTGAGCGTTTTCTTCAACCGAAACCTCGCGCGCCACAGGCAAGGGCGGAACGGAGTAACTGAAGGAGAGGGGGAGGAGTCTGACCGTCTGACCAATGGCGGAACAGGGCACGGGTCTGACCTATCGCGTTCGTGTAAATTTGCAAATATTTGCCTCGCCTCAAAATGTACTGGACATGATTTATCCCAGAGGAAGTGAGCGTCGGGGTGCTTCATGTGCCGCTCGGAGGCGCTGTAACCCTGATGTCAGTTGATGATTTATACAGATAAGTCAAACAGTAGTTAACGTAATTATTTTTAAGAGTCTGAAGAGTGCGCAATGCTGGTTGATGATTTATACGAACAAGTGAGACTGAAATAAAATGTTTAATGTTAATGTCCCGCTCTTTCGTAAGTAATCCGAGAACAGTACTTCAGTTTTGAAAACGTGAGATTCAAATCTTTGGCCAGGTGCCGGGACTTGGTACGGAACAATGACTTGTGTCGTTCTTGTTATGAAAGAAGAAAAGTAGATAATATTCTTCCCAGTTTTCATTCAGGAACGTTTGTTTGATGTTAATTTGACATAGAAACTAAATTTAACATACATATCTAGTATGCTGTTCAAGCGTATATATGTATATTATTATTATTTTTTTTACATGTCATCAGTAAAGTGCTGAGGTCGCTGAAAATGAAAGAATAGCGATTAGATAAACGTCAGCAGAAAGCAAAACAAAATGCCTGCAGATAAAACTGTGATGAGAAGAAACGCAATTCTTTGTACGAGGGAGCCCAGGCGTGTCGTTCACAACTCAACGCAGTCAAGATGTTCGACGTGATGAATCGACAGAAGTTATACGCACGTTATACGCACGTTTTTCACTTGCGCGTATAACAGGTGGAGAGAGACAGAAAAACTATGTGCATCAGCTAAATTGTATATTTCCTGGTAATGTTATAGAACTTAAAACAGTTATTAATAATAATTCATATTAGCCACATCAAATTATCAAATTTACACGTTAATGTTAACACAATGATAATAATGTTGAAATAATGTTCAAATCACACGTCTATATTTAAGATGTATATGAAAGAGAAAGGAGATGGTTATTGAGCTACTTGAAAACATTGTAGCTGACGCTACTTTAGCGAAGAAATATAAAAGATGGGAATTATTATTGCAATTGTAAAAGTAATTTGCATATTTTATAGTTTAGTTACTTTGACTCAAATCTGAAAACGCTGTGTAATAAATAAAATACTTGAAAATTTTATACATAAGAGGGTACTACATGCAATATGTCAAAATTCAATGCAGTCATAAATTAAAATATGAGAATCACTAGTACACACTTTCTGTAATTTTACACAAAGTAAAATGTACAATGTATAAAAAATGTATATAATAACAATAACATCAAAATAATATACATACACCAACTTATCATAAATATACAATGAAGAAAAAAAACTAACCAACAGCCAGAATTTCATATTTTTACATTTTCCCTAGACCTTCAGAAAAATTATATTTACACATGTGCATAAAGTCATTTAGAAGCACCAAAGTCTAATTTTCTGTCTAATTCATTATTTATAATTTTATTAATCATAATTGTGAGTTAGACTGTTTTCAGATTAATCTTTTTGGGTTTAATCCTTTATATAATCTCTGATAGTATGTAAAAAAATCATTATTAATGGCAGAAGGACAGGTATGGGATTGGTTATAGGAACACTTCTGGAAAATTTTCTTGTCTGTATTAACCATGCAGGAATGGTCTAGCATACAAAAAAAAAAAAATTGTCGATCTTAGTGTCAAAGGCATATAGGCAGCAACCAATCAGGAGAGACATGGGAGTAACAAGTGTGTATAAATGGGCCAGGTAAAACAGGTGAACAGGTGGAGGTTGTGACAGACCTGATAATTTTACTAGCCTGGACACAGCACAAGACCAGTAAAATATTTTCAAGGGCGATAGATTGAAGTACCAAAGAAGACCAGAACCTTTTTGCAACAAAAAATTTGAAGAGAAACAGGTGTAAGGAGTCAACACTTACTGGAAAAGAAGAAACTCTCTGAAGGTGAGCATGACATCTTTTGAGCCACATGGCCAGTCACCTCCTCGGTGTGGTCCTCAGTTCCCTAGCCTGGGACAGGAGCCTCCGGAACTCAGCTTGTACACCGATAGCTACTATACCCCCCCATCATTGCCAAGCCCTCAGAGGACTGCCCCATCCTCCTATGAACTGGGGGACTATACTGCTGCCTCCCCCAATCCCTACCTGTGGTTCAACAGCTCAGGGATCAACAGCTCTCCGTACTTGGCTGGAGGTCCTGGAACAGCGGGCCCTCCATTTGTCCCCCAGCATTATGGCATGCAAAGGCCATATCTTGGTGGCGGTGGGACTGGAGGTGTTGGAGGTGAGCTGAATTGGTTTTCTTTGCCTTCACAAGAGGACCTGATGAAACTGGTCAGGCCTCCATACTCCTATTCTGCTCTTATCGCTATGGCGATACATGGAGCCCCAGAGCGCCGGCTAACTCTTAGCCAGATCTACCAGTACGTAGCTGACAACTTTCCGTTTTACAACAAGAGCAAGGCAGGCTGGCAAAATTCCATTCGCCATAACCTCTCTCTCAATGACTGCTTCAAAAAGGTGCCACGAGATGAGGATGACCCTGGTAAGTACAATTTTTTTTAATTTTAATTCCATTTACAAACAATCAGGAATTCATAAAAACATGGGGTTTTTGGGGAATATTAATGCAAAAAATATATATTTTTTAGGTTAAAGTGTATTTGTTCTGGCTTTGTAGAAATATCATGGTATAAAATTGTCTTAGCTTACCAAGCATTCTTTATATAATTTTCAAGGCAAGGGGAACTACTGGACACTTGACCCAAACTGTGAAAAAATGTTTGACAATGGAAACTTTCGCCGCAAAAGGAAGAGAAAGTCTGATTCCTTAGGAAGTGAAGGAGGGCCTGGGGGGCTTATGGCCTCAGAGTCAGGGGAGGGTAGCCCGAAAAACCCCAACAATGTCACTGACATCTCTAGTAGTCCAGAGAGGGGCCCGTCACCTACATCTACAGGCCCATCTCCTTGTCTGAGCAGCTTTCTCTCTGAGATGTCTGGCATGGCAACAGGGTCAATGGCTGTTGGGGATGACAGTCTGAACCGCACCCTGCCCTTGAACCTACCCGGAGAAGGTCCCTCACGAACCACCTCGACAGCAGGGTTCGGAACCTTCTCCCCTACCTCCACAGTGCCAGAGTGGGCAGCCCCTATGCCCCCTCCATCAGCTCTGTCCTCATCACCTTCCCACTCATCCCTCGGCTACAGCAGCTCCATGCTCAGCCAGTTCAACAACCAGTTCTACCCTGGCCTGGGCTCAGCAGGGATGACCTATTCACGCGAGGGCACAGAGGTGTAAATGGAGAGCGCCGGCTGTTGTTAGCCTGGAAAACGGGACTTATTTTTCTTCGATGCCCATGCTTGAACTGTGTGCCTCAGCAGAGAATTTGGCGAGAAGTCCAGCACGGCCCCTCCCAGCTGCGGGACACCGAGAGCGAGCTCCCACAGGAACTCCTGAGTCAGCGGGCCAGTGGAACCAAGCAGGCAGTCCCACGCCCCTGTGCCCTGTCTTAGAGTCAGCTTTCACACTCGTGAACTGATCCCATATCAGCCTTGCTGCTGACACTGTGCTATTTCACACAAACACTCCAACTGTCTATTCTTTGATGTTATCATGTAAGCCAGATGCAGAAACTCAGGGAGGAGGTGTAATATCCACACTGTTCTTGACTTGGAATGAATTGTGTTTCATGGTTAGGCAAGGTACGTGAAGTCAAAAATTAATAAATTAGTGAAATACATTAATTGCAAAAAAAAAAAAAAAAGCACAACAATGGTTCCTTTGGTCATGAAACATAATGGGGCATTACTGTGTGTAAAAATGTATATATTTATATTTGTTTATATTTATGTGTTGTGGCTGTTATATGTGTTGCATTTTAATTGGTATGTATGTTTACTACTTAATTTGGACAGTGTGTGAGTAGCTGTACTCGTTGAGAGTCAGTAACACTTCAGTGGAATGTCTCCTGTTTCTGTAAATAAAGGACATAATTGGGACAAAATTCCAACACATTTTTGAAGTAAATAAACATATATCACAAAAAACGTCTGGTGCAAATGTTGATGGCAAAAAAAAAATGTCAAGAATAACACAGGCTGCTGAAACAAATGCACATGCAATGAAATAAACAAAGTGTGCTTTTACTTGAGAGATTTACCATGATAATACTATGTCTACATTTTGAAACAGAAAACAAGAAAGTTCTTCGTTTCAACAATGATTAGCATGAGGCATTGTTTAGTCTAATGTTCACTTTGCAATGACAATGCAGTTCAATATACGGTATGTATAAACAGTTATTGTTATTCCTGTAATAAAAGGAATAATCAGTGAAGAGAATGCAGTAAATTATTTTTAATGCTAATTGTAATTAAGTTATATTGATGAAAAATATAAATGCACTTATATTGTATAAGTGGTTAGAATATGAAAATAGACAGATACGTCATTTAAAATAACATTTTAACATAACTCGTTACCTGGGTTCATAGGTATCCTGATTACAGTAGGAAGAAAAAACTTTTATTTTCTTTAAATAAGGTTGAAAAAAATTAATATTATTTTATGTATTAATGTTACTTTATGTATGCGGTGCGGAACAGCATGTAAGAAACATCTGTTTGCTGTTATCTTTAAAATGTTCTTCTAATGTAAAAAGAACCCTAGAGCACTTACATAGCTAAATTTCTTTGGTAAATAGCGCCAGTGGAATTATCATGCCCTTTAGGTTTTTAAGTTTATTTTCTGTTACTATGTTGACATTTTGTATGTTTAGTTATGTAAGCCATTTCCCTAAAGGATATTTGATTTTGAAGTAGGATGACTGGATAATCTGATTACGGTTAAAGAAACACACACATACACGCACACACAAACATAGGTACACAAAGGCAAAAAATAAGACTAAGTTGGTTTGAGAATAGCATTTAAATGTGTGTGCTGTTCTTTACTGAACATTGTGAAGAGGAGTTAAAACTGGATTCTGTTGGTTGAAGCAGTCTGAGGTCCACATGATGGAGAATAAGTATGGTGGGGGGGGGTGACGTTAAATGAAGGAAAAAAAATAGCAGGTTTGACAGCAAAAAAATAGGAACACTGAAGAAACAGAACTAGTTTCTCCAGCTTCCCCTATCCTGCTAGTCATATTTACTGGAAAAGTTCCACCGATTCTCTTGAGTCTGCTATATAAGTCATTGTTCTTATAATTCTATTTAGCTGTTTTCTTGGCTACATATCAACTTTTCATAACTGATAAACTCAAGATTAAAACCGTGGATAAAAACAGCTGAAGAAACAGCATAAATATAGAAAGCCAGAGTTCTCATCCAAAGTGTAATCTGAAACGGTTTGGTGGTGCGATTAATGTTTAACAGACTCCCAAATGCAGTGTGAGAATCACTGTACCCCATCTCTCCCCTACGCTCCCCCAACAATGATTTGCATCATGGGGGGAGGCTTGAAGCAGGAATAGTTTGAACGGTGAGAATGAAGGAAACAACAAAAGACAGGGTTAATTTATATTTAACATGATTAAAATTAATCTCTCTTAATACAAAAGGCATATCATTTTGTGACATTTTTGAGTGTATAGCAGACTTTCACTTTTCATTTTCGTTTTTAATCACAGTAACATAAAGAGTCTTAACTTCAAAATCTAAAATCAGTTTCAGAACAATTTAAATGTTTTGATCCTGTTTAGAAACATATAACATTACAGAAAAGAGTCCAAAACATAGGGTAAGGCAACATGTTTTTTCACATACCAGATGGGAAAATACATTATAATTAGCTGAGAAATTTTTTTTTACAGATATATGAAACTTTCCAAGACATCCCACACACAGGCTACATGTCATGTATGCAGATTTTTGGCCTTTGTGGTTCAGGTGTGACCATTTTCAGCTGAGACCTTTTGTGTGAAAAGGATAAAAATACACATACCTGTGCAGTTGAGATCTGCATGGATTCAGACAATTTCACCCAGTCAGCTTTCAGAAATCATTTTTTTGCAGCTTAAGCAATAGAAGAGCTATGTATACCATGATATAAGTGTAAGTACTGATAATAATGTGCTTTTCAATGTTTTTTATGTACTATATTTAAAAAGAAGACAAACATGTTGTGAAGACACCTTTGACCTTTTCCCTTATGTGTTTAAATTTCAATAAAGAACTGAATTATTTTAAATGTTTGCTGGGTGAATGTAGGTGGGTAACACTTTTGGCTGATTCCTCCAGGTTTGTGTGAGTGCATGTGTGTGTGGCTGTATGTGTGTGTGTTCCAGGACTTTCCGCACACAGATTGGCTTGTTCAGCCATCTGTGCACCCACCGTGCTACAACCTACAACCCCAGGATGACTGATGGTCGCCGTTGTTTTGACAAATGAACAAAAGTTTGTGCACTTGGCATGTTCTCACTATGTATACACGGGTTTCCTCTAACTGTCTAACGGTCAGGTACATTGGACAGATTACATTCCCCATAGTGTATGTGATGGGTTAACTACCTGTCCGTATTGTTAATGTTATTCAAATATAGCTATGTGTTTCTTAGATAAAATCTAATGTCTTTCAACTTATTGATCAGGCTTATAATTGTTGCTGAATTTCTTGTTCTTCAATAATAGCTGAATTTCTGCAGTGCAGATGCTAAAAATCACCAATACATAAGAATAACATTTTATAATCCCAAGATCCTCCAGTTGACCCCCAGGACTCTATTAACTGTGGACTGTGTGACCATACAAAGAATAACTCAAGGTTTTCATTCTGTTTCTGGAAGGAAAGTTGTGAGGTTCAAAGTATCAAATTGCATGTTCTCCCTGTGCTTGGTGGGTTTTCTCTGGGTGCTCTGGTTTCCTCCCATGGTCCAAAGACATGCAGGTTAGGTTGATTGGTGTGTGCGTGCGTGCCCACCCTGTGTTGGGTTGGCACCCCACCCTGCATGTCCCCTGCCCTGCGCCCTATGTGCTCTGGGAGGGGCTCCAGGCATCCCCACGACCCTCACCGGGAATAAGCGGTTAAGATGATGGATAATTAAATAAAACTAGGGAAAGAAAGTGTCCTCAAACTTTTGACTGGTAGCGTATGTCAAAATTGATCTTGTTTTGGGTAATAGGACACAGACCAACAAATGTTTCTGATATTTACTTGAAAGATGCAAGTCTTGTTTCTACTGTGATGGACTGGCAACCCTGTCTCTTGCCTTGCTCCCTCGGCTGTGTGGGATAGACTCCAGGATGCCCATGCCTGAACAGGATAAGTGGTTACATGATGGATGGATGGAATTCTTGTTTCTATTACAATACACATTTTCCAATTTATTAAACATGTTTTGAGCAGAAAGAATCCTTTATTTTAAGATTCCTATATGCTATCATCTACAATGAGGGGAGCAGGGGAAGGAAAGGGTGCTGTGTCAGTCAATCCTTTTGCTCAGTTTTTTTTACAAAAATACATAGGTTCACAGAAGCTGAGTCTGTACATTGTCTTTATGCCATATTATCCCCAAGAGAGAAAATTTATATATCTCATATATAAAAGAACAATTTAACTGCGACAGATCAAAGGTCAATACATAAAGCAGGATTTTCTCTTTTTGATTTGGCTTTTTTAAGGTTCAATAAGGAACAGAAACAGGTTGTTCATTTTATACATTTATTGTTTATTAAATTTAGTTTTGTTAAATTTACTTTTCCTTCATGAACATTATAGTTCTAACATCACTCCACAACGAATTTTAAACAAAAAAAAAACTGAAATATCAGTACAATATTTACAAAACAATGTGCCATTTTGAATCCATAGAGATTTAGTATCTGCCTTTGATATTTTTGTCTCGTGTTTTCACTGGGTAATTGCCATATCTCTAGGCTGCTATTTATCCCTAAACACAGGCAGCATGACACCCTTGTACACCCAACAGAAAAGAAAAGAAAAGCACTTTTCAGTCTTTTATAATTTCTTGCTGAGATGTTTGCACCACTATGATGCTGAATTAAGCCTAAGGAAATGGAAGTAATTAGTGTGTGGTTAAAGTACCTTCTCAGTATGTTCTAACAATATTTTTGGCTGTCTGCATGAGTCTGCATGAATATGTATGGTGGATTTACATAACACATAAAACGTAATAGCAACACACAAGAAACTTTGACTTACTGAACTGAAAAAATCTTAAGCCATCTAAGAAAATAATGTATCAAGATATTTGTGTTTATTTTCCCATATTTTGTGGATTTATATAATTCATTAAATATTTTGAGATACATTAACATGGGATTTGGAAAATGTAGAATACTCAAATCTTTGCCTAGTACTATGAGTAAAAAACAGTCACATTTAAGGTGGGAATAGTGTTTATAGATCAGAAAACGTATGAAACAATGCTTATTTGATAATCCTGCAATGGACTGGCACCCCATCCAGAGTGTCTCCTGCCTTGTGCCCTAAACAATCTGGGATAGGTTCCAGGCCCCGTGACCCTACATAGGAGTATCAGCACAGGATAATGAGTTAGGATAATCAGTTTGGAAAACGGATGGATGATTTGTAAAAGAATCAAATCAAACTGATTTCATTGAAGTATACCTTTAAAATGTTTAACAGGATTTGAGCAGAGACAAACCTTCCTGAATGAATTTCCATATGTTCATTTTCATTAATAAGGCAAAAAAGGATGTTACATAATTTTGTTGTAAACACGTTTTGCAACCCAGCCTTAATTCACAATTTTATCATTTCCTTTAGCACAGAAAATCATAAAAATCATTCTTTCTATTGTTGGCTACTATAGTTGTTTGCCTAAAAAGTGCTCTGTGTGTGGCCATGCCCACTTTTTACTTCTCTCATCCCCTCGTTACCCTGTTTGCCATTGTCTGAGCGCTTGCACCTGGTGATTAGTTCCTGTGTAGCACCATATTGGCTGGTATTGGCTTTGTATCTTTGTCTTTTGTTTTCAGATTGTGTTACACAAGTGTTTTCTCTATCCAACATGCCCTAGTGTGCTTTGCCTTTCTGTGACCTTTTGCCATTTGCCCTTGTATGTATTTCAAGACTTCTGCTTTTCCCCTCCCTTGTATTGGTTTCATAGACATTAAAGACCATCTCTGCACTTTGACCTCCATTGCCTTGTTACCTTATGCCTCAACATAACAGCTGCACAAGCAGCTTGGGGTAAAATGTAAAAAGCAGTCATATCTGACAGCACAGACCATGCTCCATGGTGTACATACATCTGCCTACGAACAAGATGCCTCCAGTTATCTGTCTCAAGGACACAAGGTTTTTTTTTCCGCAAACCATCCAACTCATATAAATTACGCTTGTATTTGCATAACAGCTCCTACTGCCCTTGTAATATGAGAATTGGGTATGTACACAATATACTCCAAGACCAATTCCAATCTAAATCATTAGAACCTTGAACAGAAAATGTCCGCTGTGGTGATCATAGCCTTTGGCTCTGCATATTTAGAAAATTCAATAATGCCATTCGCAACAACTGTACTGTCTAGCCCCATTGTGTACTGCCTAATTTTACATAATAAAGTCTCTCACTCCTACCCCCCCCCCATAACCCGTTCCACCACAAGTAGGGAACATGTGTTTCAACTTGGTCCTTAAGGCCAGACTTCATTAGCTCTGCAAACCCCCCAGGAACAGGAAAATAAAATGAGCCATGTCTGTAAGACGCTCAGTACTGAAGCATGACAACGGCAACTCGTTAGAGGTTAACAGTTGACATTGTCCTCTGATAAAGCTGGCACAGGCCGGATTCAACTGCTCTGCTCCAGCTGCACAAAGACGTTAAGGGAAGAGGGGAACCTCAGTAGCGTGTGGGACATTACAGAAGACATATCACACATCCTCAATGGCTGTTTTTGTTCTAAATTTAGCCTACAGTTTTATCCAAATACCGTAATAGCATTCTAAAGTTTATAGTTTTATAAAATTCAGTACAATTTACAGAGCACTTCTTGGTGGAATACCTTTCCCTAAGTAACACTTGGCTCATTCCATGGCTTGAACCTTTGACCTTTCCGTTGGAACCTCATTTTCATGCAACTGTATACAGAAATAATAATATAAAAACAAGTTAAAACAAATGTTAACAGTTACAGGATTATAAAATATAGTTATACCACGTCTATCAAACCATCAAAACCTTTGAATGAATGCCATGCTTGAAGATATTTTTCCAAGATAAAGACCAAGTCTGTGTGATTGTGTAAGCTATGGCAGAAGCATGGCAAAAACCACACTTTTACTGTAACCAAGACTAATGAGTAATTACAAATTTTCCAGATCAACACTAGTCAAAAACGAGGTAGGTCTTTGACAGTTTTGCATTAACCGAAGGTTGAGGAGTTCCAAAAAATAGCAAATACATAGCTATTTTCATACACATATATCTGACACGTTTACAACTTACATGTACAGACCTGTGTATGGAGAGAGGAGGGGCAGGGAAGATCAGCTTTAGTGTAACAAATATATTCAAATATTTTTTTATTCTTTCATTTTTTGTGATACACATATTTTGACAGTGTCTTGGCAACGGTTGCTTGGGTGGTTCACAAAAATAATTCTTTTTTTTTTTGTTTTATTCAGAGCAGAGACTGTGTGTGTGTTGACAGGAATATAGAGGTGTAGATAGGTAGCCAAACTACAAGCTGGACATGGAGACAGAGAGATATGGGGCAAAGGTTACAGAAAAAAGAAAGGAGTGAGAGAGGGTGTGTAGTAGAGAACAGGAGTGACTCTTTGAGGCATTGGCATGAGGGAGGATGACAGAGAAGGCGGAGGAGAATGAAGGGCACAGCACAGTTCCTCGGTGGGGTAGGGTGTTGTGTTCACAGTGTCACCTTTCCCTTCACTTCCACTGGCGTCTTATTGACCGTGTAGCAGGAGACTGAAGTCTTGTTCCAACCTGCTTTGCTGTCACCAAAGATGTACCTGAAGCCCCTATACACCTGCCTCGCCATCAAACCCCTATCCCTCACCCCTACAAGGGTCCTTTCATTGGGACAGAGATGGGTGTGACAGGCTAACAGGATTAAACACAAACACACTGCAAAGCAGGGGAACCACCAGCTCGCTGTGCCACTGACTGCACTGATACTGGCATCTGAAGCGAGGATTAGGTTTCTGTCGCGTCACTGGATCCAACTCACTGACAGTAGACAAAGATTGCAATGATAGTCCCCCACCCCAAAGCCACAAGATCAACTGTAGGAAATGCACCACGCAGAAAAACACATTTATCAATTAAATCACGAGAATCTTCATGTATTTCGCTAACCTGACATTTCCCAGAAATCTTTCTATCGTGTTCTTCTTTTACTGTTTATCATCTATGTGGAGCCATTCTGCAATTATAGCTCAGCTCCAGTGTGTTTTATTAATTAAACAAATACGCATATGTCATTTTAATATTAGGGGTTCAAAGAACCAGTAGAGAACATTCTGGCATTTACCCTGTTCAGAAATGCATTGTGGGAAACGTGTTTTATATTATATAGCCCTGCAACAGATGATCTTTATGTCCAGAAAAATAAAAAAAAAAAAGACTGTAATTGATTATCTTTTTCTTTTACTAAGAAAGTGTAATATCTCAACAATTAGAAAACATTACTCCAATATGAATTTTAAGAATCACTTAACACAAATATGCAGGTAAAAATATAAATATAAATTCCTGGTCAATAATTGTTTCTTCAACAAAATTATTTTATTGCAATAAAAAAGCACATTCACTGAAAAAATAAACAGATAAATAGGCAAAACCACACCTGCATTTAATCCATTAAATAGGTTTCATCACAACTACATTTCTGAAATGATTAATTAAAGCCAGCCCAAGACAACGATCCTAATACAACAATGCACATTTTTTCCTAAATGCTTTAAAGATTGTTGTACAGTGCATTTAATCGCACAGCTCCATTCAGACCAAAAAAAAAACACAGGGAAAGGATTTACTGAAATACAAATTCACTGCTACCTTGCTTTTCATATGAAGACTGTCTCTCATGGGTGGTTCACAAAAAAAAAAAAAAAAAAATGAAAGCGTAACAGATTTTGTGTAAATTCCTGAAAATAACATGACAATGTTGACAACCGAGGGCAGTTGTGCCATTTCTTCAGAGAAAGAATAACACTGAAAGTGACAGATTTGTTAATGATAAAATGCACGGGTGTGAATATGAACAGGTGGGTCCAGCACAGACAGGTAAGAACACACTAACAATCCAAAGTATTTTTGCATAATAAGAAAGACACTCAACAGTGGAGTGATGGCACTTTTTTGTATTGCTCAATGTTAATATTTTACGCTCCAGGCTCTTCTGTGATCTTGCATAGAGCAAGAGATATGGAAAAAGGATGAAATGAATGAATGAATGAATGAATGAATGAATGAAAATTAATATTTGGACTAAAATATTTTTTTACTGCTGCTGTTTTCTGATTCAGTAGCATATTACATGTTTATAAAGCATATTGGTTGCTAGGGCAATGGGGGTTAAGGAAATGCTGATTCAGTTTAGATTAAACCACAGAGTCAAATATAAACTGCCTTGGAACCCCCTACCTCTTACCACATAGCTGCCAAGCACCCACTTGTGCCCCGAGGACATCTGCTGTGTACAATGCGCTCAACTTCCAAAACCATAAATTACCGGTAATGATTAGAGTAACTTGAACATTAAATGTTGGGCAAGGCAAAGGGAAACATTTGCTGAGTGGTTACTACTGTGGATATTAGTATACGGGTTATAAAACAAATTGACTTTAAAAGAAAGTCTTGCATCTTCAATAAAGCACACGAAGCCCCTGTCAGTTGATTATTAAGATTTGTAGAATCCTGCCAAATATAAAAACATACAAGCATATAGTGATGACAGCAATCACTGAAAACTGTAAATCGTCTCTTGAAGTGTTAGGTTTTTGCCTTTAGGAATATTGGTAGGCCTTTACCAAACATCCTTGGATTATTTTAGGAAAGAACTGTCTAGCCTCTCATATGTGGTGCTAAAACATTTATGTCAATCACCTGTTAAACTGTTACAGTATCTTAAACTTTGCATCTGTATCAACAACCTGACTTTATCCTCATCTTAATCTTATCTCTGATGACAGTAATTGAGAACTATCTTAACATGAGCAATTTTCGCACTGGAGTGAACAAAATTTAATACCGTCTTTTAAAATACATTACTTAAAAGATTTAAGTGGCCATAATACATTTCTCAAGATATTGGTAGTCATTGAACTACAAAATGGAAATGTCTTCTTGGCTCCAGGTTGATAACTCATCAGTGGATTCTGGCTTGATGCTATCAGACTAGTTTCTCAACAGTATCCAATTCATCCACGGCTCTGCACACTGGCTGTCCCAGCTGAACACACATTTATGAGTCCTGGTTCTGTCATCATCTAGTCTCTCCTACTTTTCCTTTGCCCTGTATCTCTTATATTCAGTCTCAGATTATTCTGACTGATCATTTTCACTCTGACTCAATTCTGTCCTGCAGCCACTGACTTCCTGTTCCACAGAGTGCTGGATATTTATCCATCTGGAGACATTGCCATGATTGTGCCTTTTTTGCAGTCCTGTTTGCTGCAGACTTTTTCCTTCACAGGTAAGAATTCTTCAGCTTTAAGGTTTAGTTTACTACTGGTGCATGTCACAGGAATTTTCCAGCTATGCTTGTTGTTGCTTGAGCAATCATCTTCAAGCTCACTCTTGTCTTCTCACTTGTTGAGTGGTGTGTCAAGACAAAGTTTTTGACAGTTTGTATTCTTTGTCCCTCTGGCCCAGGGGCCTACAACGTTTTCCAGGAAGAGACCTCCCTAAGAAAAAACTTAAACTGTCACCACCAGCTGACCTTTGTCAACACCCGCAATCTGGCGACACTGTTAACAATGTAAATTGGGCAGTGTGATTTTCTCGGCCAGTGAATGTTAGTGATAATGTGTCGTATTAAATAATTAAAATTAAAGTCACGGTTTCAAAATTTTAGAGGAAAACTGAACAGAGTAAGTGAATGCATGATAATTAGCACACAAATGCAAACATATGGTATTTTTTCATTTATATATTATAGGTTATTATATGACTGTTTAATGAGCTACTCTTTATGTGTGTGCAAAACAGCTGTAGGTTTTGAGTTGGAGATTCCTGCTTTAGCCTCTGGATATAGACATTCTAAAAGAAAGCTAAGGTGATAAACACATCACTTCCTTGCCACCTGTAGTACTTATGCATAGAGGGGGCAGTTTGGTCTCTGTTTGATCATATACTTGGTCTTCCCAAGAAGTATGATGTTTCACATGGTCTCTCTGTTCTAAATTCCATTTTATAGATCCTTCAGATGCTTTCATTATGTTTTTGGAAGCAATGGCATATGCCACTACATGATATTCTTCCACTTATCAATATATCCCAGGTTGGACATATTGCTTCCATTAGCAGAGCTGTCTTTCTGTAGGAGCACCAGGTCTTGGTTTCCTTCCAAACAGGAGGAAAACCGAGGGAAAATCTTGCCGACTTGTCAACCGTTGAGTTATAGGCATGATCCACCTTTCCAAAGTAATCCTTACAGTTTGACTTCTGCTTTTCCTCCAAAGTTCTTAAAATCCTTAGTGATGTTAAATTAAATCTTTCAGCGGGGTTTGCCTGGGGCTGTTAGGGTGTGGTTTGTGTGTGCTTGATTCCTCTGTACCTCTCCAGCTGCTGGAGGAAAAGTTAATTTTCAAATGTTCTTGCTTGGATGTACTGTATTTTACACAGGAAGCCAAATGAGTTTGATAAAAATCTTTTTGGCAGCAGTTTTATCAGATTTATTATGTGGTGTGTAGCGTACACTTATGCAAATTTGGTGAAGTAACTCACAACTACCAAGACATACTGAGGAAAGTCTTCTAAATACACAGATAGCGCTCTATCATTTCAAGAGGAGTTATTGTTTAAATATTTTGTAAAAGGGGTTGTATTACTCTGTTTGCCTTCATATGCTTTTACACAAATAACAGGGCTAAACCACAAACATGTTGACTTCCACATTCAGTCACTGGTGAAAAGGTTCTGTAAGGGATTTAATATGAAGTTTGAGGGATGGCATTGTAGGCTTTTCAGAGAGGAATGTTGTCTTTTCATTGAATATATAATTCAAGGTCTATAAAGCAATCTGTATCCCAGTCACCCTTTTTAGAACCTTCACAGTCTTCTTAGAGCAGCTACATTACTTGTTGTTGATGTTCTGTGTAACAATGACTCTAGTCTCCTGGGGTATTCCATGGCTGGCAAAGCTTCTCTGAGCTGCTTTCAGGTTCTACTTTATGCTTCTTTGTTGCTTCTTCATGAGATGGTGGCTTGGGTTTTAGGGGTGCACAGCATCCACAGGACATTACACCCCAGCACTGGTCAGTCCTATAGTGTTAGCTGCTTTAGCTACAGTCATCACCATTCTTCACTCTCACTGCCTAGCAACCACATCGTTGTCATCATTAGCTACATTTTTTTCTTTGAATTTAATTCAGCTGCCACTCAGATCTTTCACATGACCTCAGAACTGCTACAAAAGTCTTATGTTACATTATGCCATACACATTTCATCCTTGTCTCTGAGTGGTCTTGGTTCCAGACATTTTCTTGCCTTGGTCTTGCTATGTGTTTGTTTGCAGCTGTTTTAAGATGTTGGTTTTTTTTTTTTCCACAACTGAAATTACTTCTGCTTTCTTGCATCTGACTTCTAGTGCTAAAATAAGGCTCTATGGGACTTAGTTTAGTAACACCTTTCATGCTCTTGTCAGAATCTCTCAGTACGAATTCTTCAGTAACACTGAATATTGTGTTTGGGCGCTCTGGTTCACTGAAGTTCACCAAGACAGGCAGTACAAAGGGTTTCATACGTTCAGTCAATTTTCCCTTTCCAGGTAAACTGAATTCAATTTCAGGCCACATCTCAAAAGCCACTCTGATTCCATTCATTTACAGCTACAAGGTTTAACCTTCTTTTATCAATTATCTCTCAAGGGCTCTTATCTCTATATCAGATATGTGCTGAATCTTCCAGTTCAACTACTACACATACTAATTCTAAGAAGCATAGCATCAGACAGGCCAATCAGATTATCAGTTTTGCATGTTCTAGGGCAAGCTCTGTTTCAGAGTGAAGCAGACTGTGTGGGAGTTCAAACCTGCATTTTGTTTCATTTGATGTAATTTCCAGGTTGTAGATATTTAAAAAAGTCCTTGGAGACGTCAAGGACCTGTCATCATTCTAGTGGCTGATTCCAGCTACCTTAGTCTCTTGAAAAGTGAATATGACCACCAGGCTGTGTTTTTTTTGTACCACACTCCAGACTCAGCATCCCCCTTGAAAACTGCTAACAAGTGGATTTGATGTGAATTTACACATCAGATGCAGTACAATGCAAGTGGCCCAGACTAGAAATGTCATCCATTTTTTCTTTTTTATATATAACACGTTCAACTATAGTATGTTGTTACTGTGTGATTTTCAAAAATACTATTTTCGGGAATACTATTACTATACTATTATTATAGCAGAATATGATGTCTTGCAAAAAAAAAAAAAAAACATTTTAATAGGAAAACATTCCGTTGTCATCATTTCAAATCCAAAACACAAATGTTAAAGGTACTTTTTTTTTTTAAACATGCAATCATGGGTTCTTGAGCCGATCATTGACAAATGCTCAACAGATCTTTACCTAATATGATGTGATAACACACATCTTTATACAGCTATGCTGTCACCATATAACACCTTGCAATTGACAACTACTTGCTGGCTGCAGTCCATGCTCTCTGATGTTTCTCAAGATTCCTCAAGATGACAGCAATTGAAGTAAAAAATGAAAACACATAATAAAATACTTAAGAGACCATTATGGCTTTTACAAATGTTTATATAACCATATTACTTGTCAGAGGAGAGACCAGGGCTATATCTGTCAAGAGGAAAGCATGCGACTCAGCCGAGGTGGAGAGTTATTTCTCAACAGCGCGTGATTTAAGTCATTCGCTCTCTAGCTGCACTCGTGCACATTTGCAAACACCTGTCCTGTAAATGGAGCATATCTGAGCAGTGGCAACAGAGGAAGCTCACGGGATGGAGGCAGAGAAAGTGGAAGGTAGAGCCAAAGAGAGACTTTTAGAAGGTTATAGAAGAATGGATTATCATTTAATTTGCACAGACCTTTAATGTTAGAGAATCTTCAGCTGTTTTGAAATGTTAATTTCAGCTAATATCATTAAAATGGAGGTGACATTACCTTATATTTTAATATATTCTTATATTGTAACATGCATAAATGGAATAAATTAAAGCATCCAGCTATCCTTATCTACCAGAAATGGGTTCTAGTCTAAAGCATGGAACCTTCAGCAACACTAAGGCAATGGTAACTTACTGAAAAACATACACTCAATAGTCAGTGTCAATTCCTTCACCATGAAAACCTGTTCAGCCTTAATTGTACGGCACAGACCCACCAGTTACTGTCACTTTATCTACGTGCCTCTGTGTTTTCTGCGTTTATAAATTCATAACATACAGTCATTCCTTAGGAGTCATTCAGTTCAAGTCATGTGACACAAGATATTGATGGTCAGTGTGATAACAACAGCAGGTGCATGTGGGGTGGGGGGGTTTACAGAGGACACAGACCCTGGGAACAGTGGTGCAGCCTGGAGTTTGTGGAGACTGGGTCATGGATCAGTGCAAGTGAGAAAGACTGAACTATATAGTTTTCTTGTTGTAACAACCTGGGGCAACAGCAATAAAAAAAGCTTCTATCCATATCTCTTTCTTTGTCTTTGTCGTGTGTTTTTTTATCATATAATATTTTTATATTTATGTTTACATTTACTTTACAGTAACAGTATTCCTCTGACACTCAGGCTCACTATGTAGGGCTCAAGTTCTCAGACTACATGTGCCACCTTTGACAGAGCAGTTACGATATAAGTCTTGTGATTTGGATCAGAGCTCAGAATAGTCAAGGGTGGCCTTAACAAATGCAGTAGTAATTTAATTAAATTAATGTAAGAATGAAAGCATCTGAAAAATCATGTCTAAGTTTGCTTTGTATAACGTATTCTCTGTAGTCTGGATAAGACAATGTTTTGCATTTTTCCGTTCACATGTCCCGCCTGAAATCTTTCTTTAATCCTTTTTCCCACTACTTTGTTTTAATTCTTAGCATAGCGTGTATGGTTGTCTTATAGAAGATTATTGAGATAGTACATAATCCTCTGTCTTACACTCAACCCAGCTGTTTTTTATACAGCCAGTTATTTAATTGGTGTTAGTGTAAGAACCTTAAAACAAATATTAAAGGGGTAAGAATAAAACATCCATCCATTCCCTATACTGCTTGTCTAATTCAGGGTCACAGGAAGCCTGGAGCCCATCCCAGGAGGAACAGGGCAGGGTACGACCAGGGCAGGGCACTAACCCACCACAGGGCACACACACTACAGGAAATTTGGAGGCACCAATCAACCTAACCTGCATGTCTTTGGACTGTGAGAGGAGACCAGAGAACCTGGAACCTGGAGAAAACCCACCAAGCACAGGGAGAACATACAAACTCCAAACACACAGACCCAAGGCAGGAAGCGAAGCCCAGGCCTGGTAATCACCACGGCACCATACCGCCAAAAATAAAACATTAAAAATATAAAATTGTGTGATCAACAGTAACAGAGGAGGGGACACCTTTTCGGTCATGTTAAAAACAACCTAAAACAGTTGTGATGGGAAAATAACATCATAATCATAATGTAGTTATGATCTGTTCTGTAACTGAATTATAACTGTCTGTGCAGCCCAGTAAAACTGGGTGAAAAGCCACAAGGTGGACTGATAAGGGGTATTGGAATGTGAAGGCCGGGAGAGTTGGCTCCTCAGTCTAGCCTGACAGTCATGGAAAAGAACAGGGTGGGGCTAGGTGACTATAAAAGGACAGGGTATTGTTAGCATGGGGCTTTTGCCCTCTGTATTAATTTGTGATTTCGATAGGGGTGAGAGCCTCTCTGCGGAGAAAAAATAAACTCTACTAATTCATAACTTTTGTGTGTATCCTTGTCTCAGCCACTTATTAAAATTTCTATGACAGTTTTTTTCAGTGGTTTCGCAAACTGCAATGCAGTATATTAAATACAATGTATATTAATATGTAAAGTCCATTTAGCAATCATACCAAACAGAAATATGTGACAGTGTATTATGCTTGTGGGCTGAACTACAATGTACACAATATGTCAATATGATGGTGTGAAATACTTGTTAATTAAAACAAATGTCTCATACATATTTAATTTCATGACGGATCCGTTCAGCGTTGCGGTGGTGTGTGGGACGGTTTATTTCAAAATATCGACAGTATGAAGATGGCCAGCGGCACAATTTACGGAGGTTATGAAAAGACCAAATGAAGGCAGTATTTTTTTGGGGCAGGACACCCTGATGGGGCAGGAGCCCTGGGGGGAGAAACGGTGGGACGACTAGCACGTGCTGCGGTAAGAAAAGTGTGTATGGGGTGGGGTGGGGGGTTGGCGGCAGGTACAATGTTGACACAGCAAACACATCCCTACAGACAAAATCAACCCCAAACACTCAGCCAACCAAAGAGATGGAGGGAGAGATGGAAGTTTGACAGACATATCTCAGACATTTCACCACTGTTACTCATTGTACATGAGCAAATCTGTCCATTCGTTCAGCCATCCGTTGCCTGCAACTGTTGATCTAATGCTGTAAAACTGCACCCTATCTCCACTGGAACATTATGTACAGTATACGACAGGGTACATACTGTAATGACTACTATAAAAAATATACCCCATTGTTCATTATACAAAAAAATTGGAAAATTGTGATTTAGTAAATATAAACATACACTCAATAGTCAGCAATCTTATGAGACATTTATTATTTATTTTTTGTGTAAAAAAAAAAAAAAGGGTGGGGGGCTGAAAAGGAGGGACTGAAAAGCATTGGGGGGGATATATTTACTGTTTTAATCAACTACATCTCAATCATGTCCATCACACAAATACGACAAGCTCACACTGAAAGCCCTTCTTTTTTAAGGGAGTTGGTGGAAAGGTGAGTGAAAGTGAGAACAGCAGGAGAAAAGGGGGACAAAGGGGAAAAGGTAGAACACAATAAGGAGTAGGAAAAAGGAGACGTTTCTTCTGCTGTCAGTCGCAGAATGCAGCCGTTTGACTGGCCAAGGACATGACTGGAAGGGAGGAAGTGAGCCTATGTTCATTTGACACTTATTGAAGGGTTTATTTACAGCCTGTTACTCGTACAATGCGTAGCTTCTAGGTGACCGGACTCTCGTTTTACTAATTCGGCTTAAGAAACTGCCATAGCTGATTTGAAGCCCATGAAACACATTGTGATCACACATAGAGTGACAATCGGTCTGGTAGCACGCACACTCTTATAGCCATTGAACTCTTGTGCAACCGATTACATGTCCAGTTTGTTCTTTCTCTGGCCCGTGTAAAACGTTTCCCACAAAACAACAGCAGCAATCTTCAGTGCTGACATGCTGTGCTCTACTTGCAGTACCTTAGCCCTTTAACTCCTGTAGGTTTAACATCCCTGTTTGCTCTAGTCGTGGTCCGCTGTGAAACGTGACCATCATCGGCTGCAAGGAACATAACTTGGGCAGAAAGCACGTGGTTCTCCACCACTCTCATCGTCCCAGGTGATGCTCAGGACACAAAGAACACCTTCAGGAAGAGGACAAAGCACCTGTGCTCCAAACAGAGGCGAAACAGACGTCCTGTAAAGCACGCGCACAATGTTTACTAAAACAGTGCCGTCCTACTGACCATGTTTACTAAACTCGGAGACTGTGCCTGACGCAGGGTGCAGGCAACGTATTTGGTCTTTGTCGCCTGCAAAGAACAGCACCCTGGGGGGAGGGGCGTGTTGTCTGTAAATAGTGATGCATACAGCTGGGTACATATCAATGGATAAAGGTCATCCTCTTTAAGTACGTACCCTCATCTGTTTCTTCCAAAAACTTTTTCACCAGTCTAAATTTTTTCCCTAACTGTTGTACTCTATGAATTAACCTGTCTGATAAAATTCCTGCTTCGATACCTGCAACATCAAGACTCATCAAAGTAACCAAAGTGTCAGGAAAACATTTGATAGCACATTGCTAATGTGACTGAATTATACCATTTTTTTGTTACAGGCTTGGATTAAACACTTTCACATACATTGGTATTAATTTGGCAAAGAACATTAACAAATATTGAAAAAGCATTTTGCTACACATGAATCAGCCCATTTTACGAGTACGTGTTTTGGATAATCTGTTGTAACTGAAGACTGCAACATCTAAAAATTTAAGCATGTTATATTTCAATGTTCTTTTTAGAAAGACAAGATCTTTAGTTAGCGAATAAACTAAAAATAAAAATTAAGTGTTTCACCATCATTCAGAAAATTTATAATTTTATTTTCCAATTCATATATAACCCGTGACAATGACCTCTGACCTTCAAACAAATCCAATTCCCAGTGCAAAAAAGCGCAAGACTATTACAGCCGTCTGCGAAGGTCTACGATGAAAAAGGCACTGTGACAGAAAACATATATTCCTGTGAACAAAAACTGAACAAAAATCAAAGAATGCAAAAACCCAGCAAAACAAGAGCAAAAAAAAATCAAGCACTTAAAAACAGCAATCCGTGACAAGGCAATCAATATATGCAACAAATTCTAGTTTTCTTCATGATAACATCCTAAAAATATATTACGAAAATAAAAAATATTCAGATACATAAAACCGTGACAGACTTCTGCTTCTACAGTAAGGCAAACTGCTACAATGGTTAAACTCCCAGTCTTATATACAAGATTTGGGCAAAATACTTGTTTAACACAACAAACAGAAAATGAGCATGTGCATTGGTAATATTTCTCCCTAAAATATTTGAGATGTCAACATGACATAAACAACAGCACAACCAGGACCCGGCAAATCTCACACACGGACAGTGAAGTGTTTACCCGCTGTCCGTTAGACACATTGAGACTGTTTATCAGTTTCAACACCTAACATTCTCAATGTTGTCTATTCAAAAGAGCGCAAGTCTTTCAGCTTAACTGTTGGACAGGTCAGTGCCTCTGTGAGTGGGTAAGCGAACCCTTTGACTTTGTTCACGTAACTCATGTACGCAGAGACATTAAAACGACAAAAGGGAGGAAGGAAAATGCGTTTTTCCGTTGTGTTCTTCTGCTCAGACATGAGCCAACCTGAGTAAAACAGGTAACGGGCAACTTCCATTAACTGCAGGTGCACTTTCACACGAAGGAAATGGCCTTTTAAATATGTTACATAAGCTCCCTCTATTGGTGAATTATGGAATGTAACAGTCATGGAATATACATATATCAAATTTAACTATCAGATCAGACAGAAAACCACAAAATCTATTATTAAAAGATGTCTGTGGTCACAGACGAATCCTATGCCATTTTAAGCAGCATAGCCTCCGTTTTGAGAGACTCTTCAAAGATAGCAGCCAGGCCTTATGTAAGTATGTGAAGCCATTAGGACAGGCTTCAACTGGATGGACAGTGTCAGAGGGCTTAAGCCACGTTTCTGTAAGTATACAGATATTTGACTTGGTATCAAGCACCATATCATTTGTTACCTAGTGAGTGAGTACAGAGTAAGGAGCATTTTAAGCCTGTTTAATATTTTCACAGCAGCCCCTAGGTGGATGTCTGAGTACAGGTCTAGGTGTAATAACAGGTATGGTATGACTGTTATCAAATAGACCTAGTTCTGTGTTTTCGAGGACACTGAGTTATAGTGACCCCTGGGTAGGTGGCAGAAATACATTAAGAGTGGGAAAATAACCAGCCTGCAATTTACGAACGCAGGACCGAAGCCTGGGTGGTTCTCTAAGTAGTCACTTTGGCAATTTTTCTGCCATGTTTTGAGAAAGCATATATGAACGTTTCCAAATAGGATGAAGACCATTCCAATTATAAACCCAGGCCATTCCTACAAAAGGTCCCAATTATTATCAAAAGCTATGCTGCACACCAAGTCTCTTACCAGCAGTTTAGTGAGAGTAACCTACTGTAGGTCACATCTCCTGTACAGAGAATTGGTACTGGTCCGGAAATTGTGTTTGTGCCTTTGTGCACATAGAAATGAAGCTCCTCTTTATAATCGTGGATTGTTGGGATTTAAAATCATTAGTTCCAGAATGAACAATCAAGGTGAAGACTTCATTGCAGGAGACAGAGGCAAAATTAAATATCAGAAACTCTAGTCCCAGGGAGGCATTTAACAGAAACAGAAACTGTCTTGTGACGGCTAGGAATTCTAACATTACTAACAATCGAGTCGCCAATAACGAGCATCATTTCTGTTTCTCCAGGTGTGCACCTGAGAACAGAGAAGGTATTAACAAGATGAATTGGTGACTGATGTGCAGGATGTCTAAACTTAATTTCGTAGATCTCCTCCTGACAGTTAACCAGAAATCATGTTGAAGGGCTGCTGGCACTGGCACTGAACTAGAGACAGTTGGACCGGTATGGTCTATTACCAACTCTAAATTGGCACGCTCCAGTCGAGCTGAATCTAAGAATCCCTCAGGTTCACAAATCTCTAACCGCTTGCCACCGTGCTCCTCCAAAACGCAAAATTCTACCCTCCAACGCCACTACAGCTAAGCACTTCCTAAAAGTAAAACACTTGCATCAGGAGGACGGTCTACACTGTACATGCCCCAGAATGCACACACAACATGAGACATTTTAACTTGGGTTGTGATGCTGGCCTACCAAGAATGGCCAACTGACAGAGCAAAAAATTGTAGGTTGTAAATTCCTCAAAAACACACTGATGCAAATATAAATGGTTCTCAAACACTATCCCTTCATGCTTGCAGTAGATTTTTCTACTTTTTTGACAAAGATATAAGCAATGTAATTTTTTTTTTTTTTTTTTTTGCTAAAGCAAGCAACAATAATGCAAGCACTAGTCTCCCCCAGATTGAGAAGGGAGTTATCTTCAAAAATTGACAACTGGGGTCACTTTCAAAACTTGCACTATTCTCCATGCAATGCTCATCTCCTGACATAAAACTGAAAAATGTCCTACAAAGTATCAATTGTTACAAAAAGATTGTTACTTTGCTACAAGCCTATGTAAGTTAGGAAGGAAACCAATTTCCACACCACTCTCCAATTTATTTGTACATAGCACCTTTCATGCAATTACATTCGAGCGCACACAAAACAGGATAAATGCCAATCCTGTCTACGAAGATCCTCAGTCGTCCATGTGAGGTTATCTAGAAGCTTAATCATGTCAACTGGACTTCTTTCTCATAGGAGAAAGAAGTTCAGTTGACATGACTAAACTTCCAGACAAATGCCAAACCTGTGTGTACAGAATGGCAGTCTATTACAATGCACAAGGAATTAAAAACAAGCTAAGTGAGAAAGATTTTATTTGAAGATCAACATAACTCAGGCCACAATTCATTACAAAAAAATAAAAAAAAAAAGTTTAGAAAAGGTTCTCCTATGTAAAACAACTTATGTTTATTATACAATCTGTGAATTTCATCTACTCATATAAAGCACCAAGCCCTTTCTAAGCATGATGAGAGTTTGCAGGAAAAAATGAAGAGCATCATTTTAATACACGTAGCTGGCACGAACCCAACGGACATTTTCCAACCACTTTTGATTCTTGAACAGACCACTTCTCCATTACTTAAAATCAGTGTTTGGGCAGGATGTCCCACATATTCTGGGACAGTGTCCTCAGTATAAATACAGCACGCATACAATAGACCTTGCCGCCTAGATGGAGGGCCTGGCCATATCATTGGACGTTCTATGCTCACAGGGGTTTGGGCAGGGCTTCAACCTCCTCTAGGCATTCGTCATAGGACTCCTGGTAATCTTCGTGGGGCTTAATCATGATTACACAGGTGGGTCGCTTGGAGCCTGCAGAGGAGCCCAAGTCCTAAAATAAAAACAAACCTTGTCAAACATGCAGGCTGATGCAACCAACACGTTTAATTTCTGAACTAAAAGTGACTTACATTAAACGTTTCCACATTATACAAGAAGGCTGACATATTTCAAACACACCCATGGCATTTTTACTTTATCAAAACACAAATTTCTTTGGACATTATTACTATTATTCTCTCTTGCACACTCCCTCCCTCTCACACACCACCAAAACGTTTTAATAAAAACGAATAAACCCTCACCACTTTAGACGGGATGTAGGCATAAGGTAAATTCCGATCTTCACACATGACTGGCAGGTGGCAATAAACGTCGATAGGTAGCGTATCACCCGCAAGTACTACGATTCTATACAAACAAGAGATCGTCACTTACTTCAAAGCAAAGGCGTACCATATGCACAACACTCATCTGTTTACAAAACATCACCTGGCACCCTGCGTCAATGCGCGGATATCAAAGCAATCTGCTTACCCCTTTTCTCCTTTATTGATAAACTTCTGAACCTCTTTCACTCCTCTGCGGATCTGTTTTACCTTTGCGGCTGTTGAAGGAGAGAGACAGAAAAAAAAACAATCATTGCGCGTGCTACAAAATACATACGCGCTCGGAGAGACTAATTAACCCAGAAAATTGTTTACTGGGCAATTAAATGTTAAGAGTTAGAGTTAGTACATCAGGCTGAGCATAACTTGTTACTCGAAAACGACCGGCATGGCCCACGCGGTACCTTTCTTGACGCATTTATAAAGCTTCTTGCTGAGTTTTCGTGACGCCAGAGGTTGGGCAATAGGGTTTATATTAGCGATCAGTTCTTGGTAAGACTTCTCTGTTCCCGTTGCTTCTTCTTCCGTCACCGTTTTCTCTTTTTTCACCTTCGTCATCTTTATATTGCCCTTAAGTCGCTTACTGCTTAACAAGCGTGGCCGAACAGAAACGGAAAACTAGAAACAAATCCCGAGCCTGTCCTAACGTGCTCATAAACGTCACTTCCGTTCCTCTAATTCTCCTCTCAATGTTGTAGTGGATCTGAGTCCATCTACCTACTACTGCCACCTACAGTGTGGTGAACCTTTAAAGAAAACTTGACAGGAATTATAGGCAATTAACTAGGCAATCAAAATGCGAGCTGTATAAACAAGGCAAAAAAAAAAAACACATGTATATCTGGTAATGCAGTTAATTTAACAAATATTATGTAACTTCACTAAATTTGCCAGCCTATACAATAAAGGCCCCTTTTGGATATTAACTGCTATGTTCTTAAAACTACACCAGTCTTATTTTGTACTTTCATTTGGAATATTTATGCCAACTTTCAGTATTTGTTTATAAGATTGGTGTAGTTTTTAGCAGATCAAAACGACAGCATTTCCCTGTGTTTTGTACTGTTTTATCAAGACAGACACACCCTGCTGATAAAAGCACAAGGGCACCATCTGTAGGCTGCAATATAGAGATGGTGTTTCTTGTAGTGTTACCAGTGTTACATTTTTGCCACACAAGCAACTTTGCATTTTGTCAAAAAATGCTCAGGCCTTTACTATATGTTCGCTGGATCACTTTGTTGTTGTTAGGAAAACTTTAAGTTTTAAGATGTTTCTTTCTGAATAATATATTTTGTCATGTCTATTTTTTTCCCGTTTCCATTTTTAAAATGTTCAGATAGTGGGTTTCAGGCACAGCCTTTTGTAGATAGTGTCAGGGTAGTTTAATGTGTTTTCTACTTCTTGATTATTGAGACAGCAGTTCTTATTGTCTGCACACTTTTTCTTTATAGATTTGATAGATTTATGCAGCTTTGTGACTTATTTAAGAAACGCTTTATTTTCAGTTTTGTTTGCTTTCCATGACAAATAATCCCTGTCAAGAGTGGAGTGGGTGGCACAGTGGCGTGGTGGTTAGCACTGTCGCCGTGCACCTCCAGGCCTGGGGTTCAATTCCCCCTTGGGTCTGTGTGTGTGGAGTTTGCATGTTCTCCCTGTGCTTGGTGGGTTTTCTCCGGGTGCTCTGGTTTCCTCCCAAAGACATGCAGGTTAGGTTAGTGAGTGTGTCCAAATTGCCCATAGTATGTGTGCCCTGCCCTGTGCCCTGGGATGGGCTCTAAGCCTTCCTGTAACCCTCACCAGGAATAAGCAGTTAAGATAATGGATGGATGGAAGACTGGAGTGTGAGGGCAGCTAAAGGTGGCTCAGTTTTTCACTAATGCTGAACAAAAACCCAGTCATAAAGGAATTCTGAACAGTATGTGAACACTGGTAACCTGTATATTTGTTGATGTTTTCAAATAGAACTGAATGTCCAGACTGACTTTAACATCATACATTATTGCTGTTTGTGTCTGTCATTAATTTTCTTCTGTCGTCCCACTGGTTGTCCTGTCCTCGGCTGCCCATGTTTAGCCTGGCAACAGAAGAGGAAAACCAATAAGACACATGGTACACAAGAAAGGACATCACATCATATGCTAAAACCATGGGTAGAACGAAAGTGAATCCTCTCTCCTATTTTTTAATAAAATTTTCAGTTTTCAATTACTGTGTCCATCATACCAATGAAACCATGTTACTTATATTAACAAAGTACACTGTCAAAAGTTTTGTTTCTTTATTTATATAAGTTTGACTGTCTTTAAGATGGCACAGTGGCATGGTGGTCAGCACTGTTGCCTTGCACTTTCAGGCCTGGGGCTCAAACCTCAAACCTTGTGCTTCCTGGGATGGATTCCAGGCTTCCTGCCTCCCTGAATTGGATGAGGAAGTGAATGGATGAATGTATACTACATTGTACTGTGATAAAATTATTTTATTTGCTAGGTTATACAGTAGTGTTATGTTTATTTGAAAATAATATTGATTATTTGACTACATCCACTTTGTGAAATTGCTGATATGGTTATGTCTGTCATCTTGTTGTGGTTTTATTGTCATTTCAGCCATATATGGTTGGTAAGGAACACAGTGTAACAAAACAACTATCCCTGAGGACACTAGGTGCTACATAAGAACAACACAAAGAGACAACACAAAAACTATTAATAGAATATACAGGGTGCAAAAGGAGAGTAATAACATAGTTAACTACTGCCACACTATGTAGTGCAAATGGTAGAATTAGTGCAAACATCCATCCATTATCTTAACTGCTTATTCCTGGTGAGGGTCATGGGGAAACCTGGAGCCCATCCCAGAGCACATAGGGCACAGGGCCAACCCACCACAGGGTGCCCACACACACTACAGGCAATTTGGACACACCAATCAACCTAACCTGCATGTCTTTGAACTGTGGGAGGAAACCGGAGCACCCAGAGAAAACCCACCAAGCACAGAGAGAACATGCAAACTCTACACACACAGACAGACCCAGGGCAGGAATTGAACCCCAGGCCCGGAGGTGCGGGGGCGACAGTGCTAACCACCACACCACCATGCCGCCATTAGTGCAAGCAACAAGACGAAAACATAACACAGATATCAGATTCCAACGCTGACCACACAGCAAAGTACACAATTGATTGTGCTGTGTATGACAAACATAAAAGTACAGCAGTGTCATGTTGGTGTGTGTGTGTGTGTGTGTGTGTGTGTGTGTGTGTGTGTGTGAGAGAGAGGTCAGTCCAGGCCCTGAGAACTGAAGAGTCTTATGGCTTTGAGAAAGAAACTAATACACAGTCTGACTGTGACCACGAGACTGTGTAACATTTTCATTGCCATAAAATTATTAATTACTATTGAACACTTGTACATCTGGTCCCAAGTATTTCTAACATTTATGACACAATATGAAATCAAAAGTAATGAGTACATTCAACAATGTCCGTCCACATGCAGGGGTGCCACTGCAGCAAATGGTGGTGAAATTGTTTGCAATATAAGGGGCATCCGCTAAAATCTTGCCTAGGGCATCAAATTGGTCAGGGCCAGCTCTGACTGTTACCATACCATTTTTGTTTCAGTCAGTCATCTTGTATACCACTTTGTCCTGTTAAGGGTCATGGGAAGCCTGGAGCCCAACACAGGACACATAGGGCACAGGGAGGGGACACCCAGGGCAGGGCGTCAACCCACCGCAGGGCACACACACTACAGGAAATTTTGATAAACCAATCAACCTAACTCACATGTCTTTGGACTGTGGGAGGAAATCAGAGAACCCCACCAGGCATAGGGAAAACATGTAAACTCTACGCACACAGACGGGAATCAAACCCCAAGCCTGGAAGTAAGAGACCACAGTGCTAACCACCAAGCCAACCTTTTTTTTTTCTCAAATAAATGATTTTTTTTTCAGGTCAGGAATGGTTAAGCTATTGTGCTTCTATAGTTTGGATGACTATATGCAGAATGTTTGAAAGAAATGGTTAAATGGTTCAAAATCATGTGACTATTGAGAAATTAAATTCATCCGAACCACAGAGCGGCAGTGTAACCAATCGGTGACAGCCGTATGTGCACGCGCGTTCTCATGCCGACCAATGAGAAAGCGAGCTGGCGTTTAAAAATAAGCCACTGTTTCTGTTGTGCTTGTGTTAACACAGGGCTTTCGCGTTGAGTAAAAACGTAGTATTTTGAAGAGGCTAAGTGCAGTTCCAGGTATGTAGGACTGTAAATGATAGCTGTGTAAGTATCTTATGGCCTTAAGTATCCATTTTAAACTCGTACGCTGCTTTGTTTTAAATCGAAGACCGAGTTAGTAAATAACGCGTGACCGGCACGAATGTCAACTTATCTACGTAATTGCTTGTTACTAGGATTGATTTGACACTTCGTTTTCTGTGCTTCCCTAAATAGCTTTCTTTTTGGGGAAAGATGGCAGCTGTGATCTATACTGACAAGGAGAATGGGGGTTTCACTACACCCGTGCCTTCTAAGCTGCGGGGCAGGCTGAAGTCTGCTCCAGGTGAGAAAGCTTAGAAAGGACCTTTTCTGTATTGGTCTTTCTTTCCGTTGAACTGTCATCTTATCTAAGGGCGTCGTGTAGTTTAACATGTCGAAATTAACCGTGCAAATATAGACAGTTTGTCAACGTCTTTTGAATTTCTTCTGCTTTGTGGTCTCCGGCAACCATGCACCTTTGTAATTCAACCTTGTACAGCTATCTCGCGTCCTTGCCTTGAAGGTGCTGATAAAACACTTTGCCTTTAAAGCCGAACGTATGAGCTTTGGGGAACTGAAGCTCTTGCTTAACTGACATTTTGTAATAGTTTAATCTTTTTTTTTTTTTTTCTTTCTTTTCTGCCGATCCAGGAGTATTGCCTGCAGATAAGTGTTTGAAGACCCCGTTTCCCAAGAAAGAGCTGGTTGCGCCTTTGCAGTCGGGTCGGAAGGCTCTAGGGACTGTCAGTAATATTGCATCCACTCCATTGGTGCCTTTTGCCAGTAAAGACAAGAGCAAACCATTGGCCGTACAACCTGTGAGTACACTCAGCTTTGTATTTATTTCATTTGATCACATTGTCTTAATTACTTTTATTTATTTGTGTGTGTGTGTGTGTGTGTGTGTGTGTGGGGGGGGGGGGGGTTTGTTACCGCAAAAAAAAT
>JABJVR010031216.1:0-28465 GCA_025773905.1 Chitala chitala
CTCACCTCCGGGACAATAGACACTTAATCTGCTCCGTGTGGTTGTGCACAGCCCACTATATGTAACCTTGCTAACCAATCCCCCCCCCCCCCCCTCCCGCAATGTCTCCTTTACCCAGAATGCCTCTCTACATATGTCCTTATGTTTCTGCATATTGTCCTGCGGGTTCGAGGCGTGCCCGGAGCAGACTGCACCAACGTGTTTGACACATAGGACGCGGCGCTATGAAAATGTCATCCACGGCAACCGCCTCTGCAGATCAGCGAGCACACAATGGCCTCATCTTTGGTCCTCGGGCCTCGCTGATGCTTTTGTCAGCCGTATAAATATTCATGCGAGAGCCATATTAGACAGCAAGCGTTTAGACTGAGCCACTGTCCCCCGCATGGACACATCTAGGGGTCTGTCTATATAGTCCTCTTCGGCTTCAGTGGTTTAAGCTCACATTGCAGTTTTATAGTCATAAGAACAAGAGATGCAACATCTGGTTTGACAACATGGAAGAGTATTAATCATAAGAACAAGAGATGCAACATCTGGTTTGACAACATGGAAGAGTATTAAGAGTAATGACTCCTCTTTTCAGCCAATAATGTAGGGTGAAAAATGACAACTGATTTCACTGGCTGGACAGTTAGAAGTCATCAGCCTAAGCCTGGTGGGTTTCTGCTTTGCTCTGTAAAACAAATATTCATAATCACACACATTTAGGTACGAGGGTAGAAGAAAAGGAGAAACACCTATAGCAAGGGTTTAAAAAATGTTACTTATCTTAGCTGAAAAAAATCTAAATCTCATCTTCTCTGTGGGTCACCAAATTTGTTTTTTTTCTGCTCTCTGGGCTGATTTAATTAACCTAAACTATTTAAGTGCTAATTATTAATAATTGCAACAATGTAAGAAGATGATAGATCAAGATAATTGCCCAGTAGTAGAATGACCAGAAAAAGATAATTTTTCTTTGGTGCAAACTCGTTTATTTTAAAAATAAGCTGCAGCTTTTCTTGCTCGACTCGCGTCTGTGATGTGACTCGAGAAAGGCGGCGATGCAAGCCAAACTGTCAGAACTCCTCCTCTTCAGTGTAGAATGTTCTCCTGGGGCCGTTTCACTGGAGGTGATATGTGCTATTTTTAGTCTTAGTGGAACCGCGACACTGACGGCACTTGTGTGCTGAAACCAGGCTGCCTGTTTACCTGCGGGGGCCAGCGGTGATCGGCAGCAGGATGAGGAGAACGTGAGGAAGGGCTTCACTGAGTTTGGGGTTGGCTTCATGCTCAGTGTCTGTCACGCATGGCTGCTTTATGGAATTTGCTAACAACGTCTCTCTGCGATGACCCCATATTTCAGTAACATGAAACAACTAGCAATTTCAGGCTGAGACCTTACTAGGTATGATTTCAGGTGAGACCTTACTGTGTTGTGCTCTCAGGTGATATCCTACCAGGTGTGCTCTCAGATGAGATCCTACCAGGTGTACTCTCAAGTAAGACTTTCCCAGGTGTGTTCTCAATTGAAATCCTACCAGCTGTGCTCTCAGGTGAGAACTTACCAGGTGTGTTCTCAGGTGGGACTCTACCAGGTGTTAAAACGTCCAGCGTGGGCCTGTATCTGGATGCTTGCAGAAGGTTTGCAAAATGTCTCAGGACTGTGTGTGTGTGTGTGTGGGGGGGGGCAGTAGAGTTACTGAGCATGGAGGCAAACGTGGAAGAATCTGAAAGACAAATGAGGACAGAGCCCTTATTACAGCCAGAAGGAGAAAACCTACCTAGCTACATTTCTTCCTCCTATCCTTCTTACATAGAATGGAAAACAATGTTCCTACTCAATTTCCTAGTACCACTTTCAGTTTCTATATATGGCATAATTTGAAACCCCTGTTGTATTCCCAGGACAACATAACGCAGAGGTCAGTTTACAGTGGTGGACAAATTCAGCTCTCCCAGTGGCCGTTAAGGTCAAATAAACCATGACTGCAGAAGTATCCTGAGGATCCGTGTCAGTGTAAATCAACACAAAATCAGCATTTTATCATCCATGTTTGTTTAGACAGCAGCATGAGATGCTCTCAGTAAACAGCGCACTTTCACGAATGCATGTTTGTTACTGCATACCTTCATACGTGTAGTGTGTGAACACACACCGAGAATAAGCTGTGTTCACCTTAACGCATCTTGAGGGTGTAGCAGACCTTACACTCCGTACCTGTAGATTATCACTTACTTATTAAGTGGCTGATGAAAAATGAGCAAACATGTATCTAGATGTAAATATAAATTCCAAACACTATTTCTTTACAGTATTGCACTATAGTGTAAGACACGGGACCAATTCACCCCTCCCATCCCAACACAACCCAGTACAGTGTTCAGCAGTAACGGGTTCAGTACTCCAGCGCAGAGGAAATATTTCTATTTGAAAAGGGCATCCCACGAGCGGTCCGTGAAAGCACATTACATTCTTCCATTAAAAATTCATCACAGTGTTCAGTATCGGTCACGCTCTGCTAACGTCGCACAATCCTGCACACCGTGGCTTGTGGTTCCGACTTGCCATTTAACAGCGCTTTACTGGAGGCAGCGTTCATTTACCACGTTCCATTTTTATATGAAATAGTCTATGCTGGATTTGTGCGTCTGTGTACCCTTTACCAAAAGATCATGCAATCAGCATGATGTCACAATGTTCTGATGTCCCTTCACCAGTGTCATGTGTTCAGTGGAACGGATTCATCTCACATATCTTGTGGAGGTGACATATATGTTCTGCAAGGCTCACACAGACGTTAAAAGTTCTGTGGAGCTGATATGTATGTTCTACAAAGTTCACGCAGATGTCATATGCTCCTTGGAGTTGAGTCAGATTTTCAGCCCCCCTTATGCAAATGCTCGAGCATAAAAGCCAACAGAAACTGAGTTGACATAAAACACAATGATCACATGTTCTTTGTATTCATATTTAACTCTGTTTACAATATCTTGCTGTTCCAGATGTTGATATAAACATAGTATGTAACTGAGAGGACAGTCTTAACTTGTCCAAACTGAGTGTAGCTATCATACATTGTGCTGCTAATTGCTTTTGTCTTTATATAATACTTTATTCTTGTACAATTGGTGGCTTTCACTCTGTGAGCCAATGAGAAAATAGATGCACAATAATTTACATCCAGCCAGTCACCAGCACCTAAAAATAGAAGCTATTAATTATGTTTGAGAACCTGGTTTCACTGCCAGTTGAAACAAGCTTGTGCGCGTTCATATGCAAGTAAGCTTCTCAGCACAGCTGAGGACGAAAAAGGAGGGAGAAAGTAGAATAGCAACAGAGAAGCAAGAAACCAGCCGGGGGGGGGGGGGGGGTCGAATGTACGAAACGCTAGCTGTATGACCAGACTCAGCAAGGTGACCCCTTCCCAGGTGAAGAGGCAGGCTAGCATCCAATGGGGGGGTCCATCAGAAGGATGGATGTAATTTCCACTGTCTAGAGTACACCCTTCCCCCCTCACCCCATATTTCAGGGGCTGAGGCACAGGTATGCACCTCTGAGGGCTCACAACACTGACTATTTTGAAATGTCAAGTATTTGTGAAATAAATGTCAACCACTTGGCAGGTATAAGAAAATAAAAAATGTCTCTTCAACCCCCCCTTTCTGCTAATGTTGCAAAAATATAAAGAACTTTTCTTGAAAGGCAACCAGTGTTTGTCAGTCAAGCACAGACTGTGTGTACGTGTGTGTGTGTGTGTGTGTGTGTGTGTGTGTGTGTGTGTGTGTGTGTGCGTGTGTGCACATGTGTCGGTGTCAGAGGTCTCATGGATATCATCAAGGCTTGTTGTGTCTTATATTCCTGAGATGAATGTGTAAAGGTAAGCCAACTTTTCTTCCTCAACCAGGAGAAATCCATTGTATCGACATGCTATAAATGCCACACTCTAGGATTCCATGCAAGTAGATTATAAACACGTTCTGCCTTCCGAAACTGTGTGGCTTGTTTACAGGACAGGCGATTGACACATCAAAAAGCACGAAGTGCACAGCAGCACAGACAGGAAGCTGTAGTCTTCAGCACAGAACATGATATACAGAGGTCACATAAAGAATCTCCCAGCCTGACAGCTCCTATTCAAAGGCCAGGTGTTCTTCCATCATTACTCATGTATATTGTGCCTTTTGAGTTTTTGGCTTGACTTCCCCCTCTTGAGACACAAGGTGTAACAGCCTCTGTAACATTTACCTTTTTGATCCACCATGGAAGTCTACACATCCCACAGGGTCATTAAAGCGGACCAGCCATCCATCCAGAACAAATCGATACACAATTATCAGCCTCTTTTATGGCCTTAATTATTTACACCCTTGTCCTCCCACAAACTTTTACTGTTATGGATTCTGCATTCCTCCGGCATCCTGCGTGGACTGCAGATGTCGCGTGTGACCTTGCAAGCGACCCGGAGGAGTGACGATATTCGACGCCGTGTGATTTGCTTTCGGAGGAACACCTGAGCTAACACGTTGCACCAATCGATGGCCGTCGGCAGACTCCCAAATGATAACCTCGGTTGTCAGTCTGCTGTTTTCATGTTCTGCATCTTTAGTACAATGAATCAATGTCTTCCTGTGAGTTATATGCAATGTAGGGACTGTAGTACTCCAGCACTGCTCTCAGTGATAATAGAGAATGCTCTGTGAATGTGAGTCATGTGGTTTACAGGCTTCTAACATAATCAATCAAAACACCAGGAAGGGAGGAACAGCAGAATGTAAGAACTGTAGAATTGAGAGAGTTTAAAACCCCCAGACACATACGTTGCTTCGCTGGCATCATGACTGAAAGCATGAGAGTTTTAACCTCCCCTCCCCAAGAAACACACATTCCTTCACTGGCACTGTGTCTTGTGATCCACCAACACACACACACACACACACACACACACACACACACACACGCTGCCTCCCCCGCTTTGCTTAAAGCTCCAGTGATGAGGCTGCTCCACTGCAAACATCCGTCGCCCTCCCACACCACCCTTTTAAATGCAAACGGAGAGTTTCTCCAGAGCTCCGAGGTCGTGGGAGACAGCAGCCAGAGGCACACAGGCACGCGCTTTCACGGGCAGAATCAAACACGACTTCGCCATGCATACCTCAGCTAAAGCACCGTGTGGGGACCTCGCTTCCTGTTGCATCAGTTCCCACTTTTTTCCTAGCACGTTTTCTTGCAATCTGGTTTTTTCTAGGATAAAATAAAGTTACTGCCAGAAACTTGCGTGTCGTGTCATAGCTTTGATGCCACCGGTTCAGGTATCTGAGAGACAACACAGGGGCTGCTGTGTGTTTCTGTGCACTTGAACATCTCATGACATCTCACTCTTGAAAGTTTCCTTTAATTAAACATTCTTTCTTATGTGTGAACCCTTGAACACTCCAGGTTTCAGAATCCACAGTGCTGCGTATTTTACTTTAGTGACACGGTTTAGCTACTTTATTCAGTTATGCAACAACACTTGCAAGGATGTGAACCTGTGAAGTTTTCACCTGAAGTGGGGATTATTCATTGCTAAGGTACCTGCTTCTTTTGGGCAAAGGCGGTTGTGCGCGTGTGATGCTGTTACCATGGTTACATAATCCCTTGAAGTAAAAGAAAGAGGGGCAATTTGTTCTTTGAGTTGGGAATGCAGGACCTGCAGCACAGAGGACTATTCCTTTATCACCTTGTGAGAAATAGTGGTGTTAAGAACGGTGATGCCCTGTTTATAGTGTGTTCGGTTTCTGTTTTTACAGTTCAGCAAATACCTAACAATGAAATTGTTTCTTTTTTTAAGAAATGTGTAACCATCTTATATGCAATGAACTCTCATTCTTAAAAAACTCTATCCTAACACATATAATTTTCAAGGAAGACTTAAAGCATAAACATGAAGCAAAGGGTGCCTTAATGAACACCAAGTGTTACAATCATGCCTTGATCATAGAACTTAACCATCATATAAGCAAATAATAAATGCAAGCTCCAGACTGAGCAATAACGTGGATACTCATAACCTCTTCTCACTGTGCCGGTGGAGAGAGGTGTCCCATGGCTGCCGCACAGGAAGTCGGTGATGGGAAAACGGTGAGTGAGGCTCTCGGGAAGGCATATTTCTTAAATGTCTGGATTGTTACCAGCTGGTCGTCACGGTGATCTTCAGACAGGCGCTTGTTAATAAATCACAGGAGCTGGTTTGCAGTCGCAAATGCCACGGGTTCCATAAACGTCAAAGGAGGCACGTTGAGCCTTACAGCCAGATAATGAAATTGTCTTTATAGTGCTGCTGGAACCCAGGACGACGGGAAATGGAGAATGAGGAAGAGAGCCCTCCTCTTCGCGTCAGCTCGGGTTGGGTTTATTTCTTTGTACCTTAATGTGATCTCTGCTAATAATGACTTCACATGGCTCATTGAGTCAGGCAGGTGTTTATCAGGAGACCCCGAGCCTCTCACTGGATGGGGTTTAGACAGAGTGAAAACGCAACTTACAGAAAGCTGCCTCATTATGGCAGCACTGACCCACTCTGTTTCTTGATCTCCGGTAGACAGTAGGTTTTTGATTTACGGAAAATGTCTAGGAAAAGAAGGAGCATGGGTTTGCTACCCCCGATTAGTTGTGATGTTGAAAGTGACCAAAGAAAGCTTTGGGTTGAGTTTGAACCTGCAGCACGCAGCCAGATCCAAAAAACAAACTTAAGATGAGGAGCGGAGTTCTGTGCAGATATGCATCAGTTTGGCAGTTGAAGTTCAACGTGGACCAGTTCTGCCCAGGAGATGGACTCATCCTGTGCAAAGACAGAGCCTTTCTCTTTCTCATTCTTTCCCCTCTTCCTCGCCCTCCTTTCCCACTGATGTTTGCTCATTCAGTTAGGGTTACAAGCCTGTAATGAATGTTACTGCCATTTGTTGGTTCCCTGTTAATGAAATAAGCGTAGTATATAGTATAAGTATTTTGATCACCAGCATTTACACAGCAGTGCTATGATGCAAGAACATACACGCTTTCACGCTGCAGTGGGTTGGCGCCCCGCTCTGGGTGTCCCCTGCCCTGTGCCCCATGTGTTCTGGGATGAGCTCCAGGCTTCCCCGCGGCCCTTAACAGGATACAGCGGTATAGAAGATGACTGACTGACTGACTGACATACACACATTCAAAATAATACTGAATTTTATTAATACACTCCTGTTAATGGGCAATTAATAAATACCACTGCTAACTGCATATATTTGGCCAGTGGTTCAATGCCAACATTGCCCAGAATTCTGCTTCCTTTAGTTTTCTGCATTGCCATGGGAACCACAGCAAAGAACCAGCATGAAGGAGTGCCAAAGGCAGTAAACTCTTCCAGTGCCAGGTTTAGCGGGTCTTTGTGTATCACGTGAGAGTGGTGAGGGAATGCTGCCCCTTGTGTACACAAAGAGAACTACACATTTAAATTTCTGAAAATGCATGACATACCAGGTCGTTTCTCTGTTTATGAATTCATCAACTGTTCCTGAACACCAAAATTATAATCCATCAATCAAATTGATAAACAAACATTTACACGTCAAGCAATTCATTAAATTCTAAATACATTTAATACTCCAATTAATGTGAAATATGTTGAGGTGTGATGTGAGAATGCCTGAGAATTTAAAAAAATTATGAAATATAAAAAAACATAATCTAATCTAGAAGTGATTAGGCAACATAAAGTAACCTCACGTAGTTGTCTCATTACAGTTTGATCCCAGTGTATACAGCTTGCAATCATTTTGCTAACATTTTCACAAAAAATAGGCAGGAGAGAGGAGAATACTGATGAAAAGCAGTTTTTTTTTATTTCAGAGAGACAGGAATTAGCCTGGGGTCGTTGTCTAACACGGCCCCACAGGAGTGCTCTTACCTGCTTTGATTAAACATTTTCGAAAACATCCATTGTGACGTAGTTGCTGGGCTGTTGACACATTGGAAGCGTTTTGAAGACGAGGTGCATCTGTGGCTGTCAGATGACCTTAACGCAAACAGGCACGGTCTTCTTTATTATTCACATAAATCCTAACTTAAATCTAATCTCCCTACGATTCTCATATATATGCGAGCATTATAAAGTTAGAAGTTCTCAAACTACACGAGGAAACTCAGAACGTTTGGCACCCAATTTAAACGTTATAAAATGGACAGCAGAGAAGAGTCAACAGCTCCTGCCGAGTGTCGGTCTCTTCACATGTCTGAGAGGGTTTTTCCAAAACACTTGCAGCGTGAAATCTCCTTTCTACGCAGTGATGCTGCAGTTGGGTTCCAAAAGCGCCAATCAGAGCCACAGCAGGAAACGGTGCCTCCCTGGTCTGTTTATTTATTTATTTTAGTTGTTAATCCGGGCGGCTTTTACACGAGTCGATCCTGGATTTGACATCAGATGTTTGTTGTGGTTTACAGTTTAGGGGTCTCCTCTCCAAATCTGAGAAGCAGCCAGTGAAATTGCTCTCGTCCCAGGCGTGGAGTCAGCTCCGACCCTGCGTGCGCCTTAGCTTGCTGTCACTATGCTGATATTTGATACATACATTTATACATCAGCCCTCTGGACCCCGAGGTACCCGTCGGGCACCCGTCATTAGTTACCCTGGAATTCGGTCATCCGTGCCAGTTGTTAAAATGTGAGTTTCTTGCAGCTCACCGCTGAGCGTACCTAAATAACAACCGTCACCAGCATCAGCGACAGAACACTCATTCTTGTCACAAAAATGCGCCATTTACTCTACATCCTAATTATAATGGTTCACACGATGCTCAGCGCTCATTTGCAAATTTAGCTTTGCTTTTTGTGGTGTTTGACTAAACAAAGCATAAATGTACATATCAAATATTAGCATATACTGAACTTGCTCCTGATGACATTTACATATAAAATAAAGTTAATGTATGATGCTTTTAAGATAGCTCAGCAAGTAATGTTGTTGCCTTACACTTTCAGGGTCAGAGGTTTCAGTCTATTGATCATCACTTTGTGCATGGAGTTTGCATGTTTCCCTGTGTGTGTTTGTACGAGAGACAGAGACAGAGAGAGATGCAGAGAGAGAGAGAGACAGAGAGAGATGCAGAGAGAGAGAGAGACAGAGAAAGAGACAGAAAGACACAGAGACAAAGACAGAGACAGGGAGAGAGAGTGACAGAGAGAGAGACACACACAGAGAGAGCGAGACTGAGAGAGAGACAGAGACAAAGACAGACAGAGAGACACAGAGAGAGAGAGAGACAGAGAGACACAGAGAGAGAGAGAGACAGAGAGAAAGACAGAGAGAGACAGAGAGAGAGAGACACAAAGAAAGACAGAGAGAAAGATGGCGAGAGAGACAGAGAGAGAGAGAGAGAGAGAGAGACAAAGATAGAGAGAGAAGAGAGAGACAGAGAGAAACAGAGAGACAGAGATGGAGACAGAGAGAGAGAAAGAGAGTTAGTGTTCATGATGTGCTGTCCTACCTGAGATCTGAGATAGGCTCCAGGCCACCCATGGCCCTAAGAAGATAAGACACTGTAAAATGAATCAAGACACATTTCTATGTTCTGTCAGGAAGTATGTCTTTAAACAAATGAACGGGTTTAGAAGTGCTCAGTCTGTAAGAGAACAGATGTAACAATTTAAGTCTGTTTATAGCAGTTATTTGTAAGTGCCAGGTTGGTTGTAATGTGTTTTCTGCCATAATATTGTGCACTTGTAATGAACTGTTCACAGATAACAATCTGCCAACCCTGACTCAACAGAATGCCACTCTGAAATCACACTGTAAGCATCATAAAGGAGCAGAATGAGGATAAAGAATATGAATGCTTGAATGTTTGCTTACCGAGCACGGCTTTACGTGTGTGAGCCTTAACTCAGTTTTATATCCTCATCGTAAATGAAGAATACCTCAGGCCTGTTTCACAGACACCAGTGCCATAATGACAGCCTTTTCAATCGTGTACTCGGGAGTCAGTACTCAGCTCAGTACTCAGGAGTGAGCATTAAGGTGTCTGTACTCAGGAACAGGAGTCAGTACTCAGAACTCAGTGTTCAGAAGTTAGTACTCAGGTATCAGTACTCAGAAATCCCTGCCTGTGTGTGGATGGGGATCAGCAATGTTTAATTCCAGTTCAAACTTAATTAATTAAATTAGCCATTTAGCAGACGCTTTTATCCAAAACGACTTACAACATTTCACATGCATGTTACAATGAGCTAGCGCTGAGTGTCTTACTCAAGGACGCACCAGGTGGCTGGGCTTCATACCGGGATACTTCTGCATCCCAGTGTGATGTTCTACCCATTGAGCCACCTGGCCACCAAAACAAACAAACATAATTTTACCTCTGGAGATTGAAGGAAAATAAATTTAAATGATATTCTGAGCCTGATTGACACCAGAGGCATTCCATGCTTGGCACAAATGAAACATGAAAACATTATGCTATACATATGAGACTACAGAAGTTACACAGGGTTGTGAAATGGATCATGGTGAAATTGTTTTCTATGAATGCGTACCAGCAGGGGGCACCTTACATAAGATTTACCCCCCCCCCCCACATCAGGCTCACAGAACACTTACAGACAACTGGCTAACCAAAATGAACACAAGTAAATCGAAATTCACATTTCAAAGGAATATACAGGAATATTCTAGAACACCATAATCCTGTTACACAGACATGAGGTTCTGATTCTACTTGGCCCAGACAGATTAATCCCTCCCTCACACACCTTCCTTAAATGGTGAAAAGTGGTCATACCTCACAGGTGACTACTGTGCCACCCTGAGCATTTACAACATTTTTGTGCATGTTTTAAATATAAAAAGATGTACAATGTAGCATACTTTGCATGTGTATTTCTGCAATCTCTTGATGGCTTTTCAATAGACAAACATGGCTGTTAATTAGCAGCTCTAAGGTTCTACTGTTTTTGTAAAAATCGTAGACAACAGTGAAATTTTTCAACTTTGCGTCATTTGCACTCGACAACCCCGGGGGGAATGGTGGCAGGCATCACATGTGCAGCGTGGCGGGAGAGCCGAGCGCTGTGCTTATCCGATCTCACTCAAAATGTGTGGAAAAAAACAGAGTGTGTGTGTTTATCACTTTAACACCAGTAATGACTATAATGTACCCAACAACCAGCAAGATCACAGCACTGAACTTTAATATACTAAACACTGTACTCTGCAACATCTCTTCGAGGCTCTAAGCAGCGGACGCAGACAGGCAGACTAAGTTTAATCCTTGGATAAGGTAATTTGCCTTTTGCTCTTGCATATCACTGAGCACGGCTGTCGTACCAGATGCAACAAACACCGTGCAAAGGACGTGAGCTTTTAATCATGGATAAATCCAGAGAACAGTGCGGCCATCTGGTCCTTAACGCAACAGCACACTGCATTCTGAGATATACCATAATCACGTTAGCTATTTTTTTTTAATTCTCACCTATGCGACAGAATACCTTGTATTCACACTCTGGATTTATATTTCCTATATTACTTGATAAGTAGCTATGCAGGATTAGTACTGCTGTATAAAACTACTATTAATATTTCCATCTTCTCCACTTGTTGCTCAAGCCAGACTGGTGATACAAAATTGTTGTGTGTGACTCAGAACCAAGTTCAGGGGGAAGAGGAGCTATGGTTACTCTTTTTGGCCACGCCGTGTCATTTAGTTTTGAGTATTAGAGAAAACCAGCCTAGGATTATAGAGTGCACCTATAAATCAGGACAGTTAACACCATGGTGGTTACTGCCTTTCAGATGGGAGTGAACTCAGAGCCTCTGAGACTAGTGTTTTCAAGACACCTGAAATATCAGGCACCAGGATCGTGAACAGCATGCAGTCTTTGTGATTATGGTGCTTACACAGTACATTGAGTTCTGGATTATCGCATTTCACGCTGTTTTAGCAGTGGATATTATTCAAGAAAACTCCAGCAGCGCGTGTCTTTATTTCCCCATGACTTGCTGTGGTGTAGTTTTTGTGTTGCCTCTCACTTTGAATCTGAACCCTTGTCAGAGTATGTGCTGTGACCAACATTTAGGTACAATGTTCTGGCAGAGAATTCACCATTTTGTAAGCAATCTGCATACCATGTGCTGCTCAGGGACATAAAGCTCTCTTACAGTGAGTAAACAGAAGACATGGGAGTCTTTACAAGGTTCCCCACTGTGTGTCTGTGTGTGTGTGTATGTGCATGCATGTGTACATGTATGTGTGTGTACCTCTGTGTGTGTGTGTGTGTGTGTTTGTGCGTGTGTGCAATACACACGAGGCATCTTGTGAGTTAAATGGACTTCTGTGTCAGTAGATAGATAATTCAAATGATCCCCTTACAGTGAAGCCAGGCTGATGGACCAGGTTACCCCAGATATCACTGCATCTCTGGCAACAAGGCACTAAACTAAAACCGTGGTAAAAGCTGTAAGCTGCTGCAGACTAGTCTTCTTGAAAAATAAAACAATGAATGCATTTTTACACTGATATGACGGTGGACAGGTTAAAATAACATTGTGGTAGCCATTCCTCTGTACATGTGAAAAGTGAGGATGAGAAAGGGAAAGTATGCACAAGTGGTAACACAAAGCATTTTTACCAAAACAAAGTCCAATATTCACCTTCCTTTCTCATCTTACGCATTTTAAAACAATAACTTTAGGGCACACTGACAGTGATGCACAGTGGTCATACGCTGCGCATAATATGTTGCAATTGAATTAACTGGAATTGAACTTTTTTAACTTCCACACTTGTGCATGAGGAGTTTCACTGTCACAGGACAAGTATTAGCATGCCCAGTTAATCAGCTGAGGAACTGCAACAGACAACATGTGTCTTGATAAAGTTTCGCTAGTAATGTGTTATTATGATACAAAATCAAATTGGCATTTTTTTTACAAATGTCTGATCACAAGCACATTTTTCAGTTTTATAAGAACAAACTCATTTGAATACACGTGCAGAACTTTTCGTCCCACTTGGGGGGGGGGGTGGGTTCACTGACATATTTCCATAAAACCTAACGAAAAGCAGAGGTGCTTCTGACACGTGTGTTACAGCAAACAGGTACACAGTTGGGGTAGGAGGGGCTGAGTCTACAGAGGAACTTCCTTATTTAACAACACGACTGACATCAGCGGAAGAGGACACCCTTTGCATACCGACACTTACCTTTCTAAACCTTTCCACTTCAAGCCAAACTAAAGCTAATTAAAGCTCACAAAGGAGGTGTATTGTTTAGCGTCGCGATTATCAGTAATCGCATGCTGGAGGTCTGCTACGGTCCGCCACGTTTAAAGACATAAGCGGCCACTTCCGTGTCGTTCTGCTTCTCAAGGTACTGCAGACTGCAGGAAGCTGATCTCTCAAAATGTACCACTGTTATAATGATCGTTTAAGGCAGTGTGTTAAATTGAATTACGCTAGTGACCAGCAGTAAATTCGACTAACGAGCTAAACGCGCGTAATCGCTGGACTCGCTTGTTGAGCGCAGTCTCATGTCAGATACGCATGTGATAAGGAAAGCAAACTAGGTCTCTGATGAAATGCTGCGGTTCCATTTATATATTTATTTTCATCCTTTTTACCCCGTAGTGTCCTCCGAGGACTCTCTACCCTCCAAACCATGAAGTAACAAGCGGATCAGCCATCCTTTTAAATCTGGAAAAAACATTTTCCGTACCTTAAAGACACATTTCCAAAAGAGGAACGCACACGTATTTCCTGAAGAATGCCAACCGGTAAGGACTGCGACTTAAATGCTTTTAGAAAATGTCATAGCTAAATAGCTAGCACGGCGGCTACATTATGTCGCTGTTTTGCGATATGGCAAAATTGCAGAGGCACCGTGCATGAAAAGAAGACGTGACCCAAGCCTGTAGGTGCACACGTAAATTTGGGAATGGATTTGCTTTGAGTTATGCACGGTTAAATGTGGCGTTTGTGTGGGCGCTTTGGGGACCGCGTTGTGCTGCAAGGGGTTAAACCCCCTTCTGCAGCGTTACAAAACAGGACGTTGCACTTTTGCTTTACTTGGATGGGTACGAACGGCACGCGCCCAGAGGGGCAAATCCCGCACTGCCCCGCGTGCGAAGCGCGAGCGCGCGCGTGTTTGTTTGTATACAACTTTTAGGACCGCATGTGATTTCATATTGAAACGTAGCACAGTAAATGTCTAGTGTTACCTCCGATCCACGTAACCCCACATCAGTGAAAATAATCCCATTAGGACAAAATGCATCCCATTTTAATAACGTGCACGTTCTGACCCATGCTGTGCACACTATTCCCACAGCTAATTGTCTTTTGGTTTAGGTGACCAACGTTTAAAATTGGATTAAAGGACAATCTGTACAGAATGTTAATCAGATTGTGTTCTTCTTTTAGACTTTTTTGTATGTATTTGGGGTATTGTTAATATTTTAATCATATGAAATCTATTAATGGCGATCTGGAAATGAGATAGATGTGGAGGACATGGAGTGTTATGTAGAAGAGGAGCGTAGAAGGCCCTCCAGGCCCGGGACCTGATGTTCATCTCTTCAGATGTTGGCTTTTGTTCAGTATGCATTTGAAATGAAACATGCTGTGTTTGAGAGTTTCAGCTCTGTGTTACTGTCACGGGTACAAGCCTGATCAAAACAGGTCATTGATGTTTCTGCTTTGTAGTTTTGGGCTCGTTTCGAAAAATATTGACGTGAATGTCATGTGGAACATGAAAGTGTAACGTTTTAAGTTTTTCAAGATGGTTTCTATTAAGAATATCTCAGCGTGGCTTCAGTGTGTTTATGTGGTGTAGGAAAAGACAGTACAGATACTGTATGTTTCAAAACTCTTGGAGAAGATGAGGAATGAATAAACTTACTGATTTTTAAAAGCGGGGTTCTTTTGTGTGCAGTGGGGGTGGAAGGAATCAGCAGGTGTTTGTGTGAGAGAGAGGTTAGAATGCATTATATTGTACATCTGATCAGTTTGCTTACTGTTCCGTGTTCACTTTGCTCAACCGTCTCCTGACTGACCTGCTTTGAGAACGGCCGTCTCCTGACTGACCTGGGTCTGACTCGACACATCATCCATCTGAAATCAGTGTGTGCTGTGACTCATTGATAGACTGTGACCCTCCCAAATGCTGTGAGTCTAAGCAGCTCAGGGTTAGATTGTGACTCTGAGCAGGGCTAGGCCATGACTGTCCGATGCACTGTAACTCTGAGTAGAGTAGGGTTAGGCTGTGGTCTGTGTCACACTTTGACTCTGAGCAGGGCTAGGCCATGAGCCGCTAGTGCCCTGCTACCCTCCAGTGAAATGTGACAGCCCGTACCTCATTTTAGTTAGCATAGCATGAGGCATTAGCACATCACCTCTCTCTCACGGGATCTGGTGGCCCAGTTGTTTGCCTCCCGTTTTCATTAAATGTGCTAATGACTTGGGCTAAGCGCTTAGAAAAGGCCAAGTCTCCACTCAAACTGCCTCTCTGGTTCTCATCTGATGTTAACTGTCGGGCAGTTAACAGGTTCCACACGTTGAGCCTTTGTTGTCATCGTTGCTCATGCGTGTCTCTGTAGAGCAGGACAGTGAGTTTGTGCTCTCTGTGCAGCGGGGGGGTGGGGGGTTGGTTGGGTGACGCAGCGCACTGCAGGTCTAGAAAGCATCCCAGGTGTGGAGGATGGGATCGGTAAAGTTCAGTGGTAGATGTGTTTATTCCAGGCAGTGCAGGGGACAGCTTGGAGGTTGGAATACAGACTCACATGTAGCCCCAGCCAGGATAAGTGGATGGAAAACAAGAGTGAAGTTAACAGAAATACTTTTTGCAATTTAAGGGAGGAAGAGGATCACTATTACCATTATTATTATTTTTAAGAAGGTAACAGTAGCTATAATATGACAGTTTCTCCATCCTTCATAAGCTCTTACGTAACATTAGACACAAATTTTATGCCTGTACTTATGGCTGTCGCTCTGCCCTGTATGTAGCTAAATTAACAGGTGCCAAAATGCACAGATGGCGTTCCCTCCCAGGATGCACCTCTTTATCCTGTTTCCGTTATTCCAGCCCCCCCCCCCCCCAAACCTTGCATCCGAGAGCCAGGAACTCTGTGTTGGAGTTCTTGATAAGGATTTCTTAGGCTTTCTTACTTTGCTGTGTTTTTAACAGCTTAGACAGCAGATGAGGTTAAGAATGTGTTTGAGTGGACCTCACAAGGAAACGTGTGAGGGAAAACGGGCCATTCTGAAGCGGCGGTTACGTTTTGCTCTCCAGCATACCCATGCACGGTTTGTCCCCATGCCTCTTAACACGCGAGAATGGGAAGGAAGCGCAGCTTGGCAGAGAATCAGTGCGAGTGGTGTTAAGTGAAATTGGTCTGCAGTTCTGCGTAAGAGTGAATTGCTGGTAGTCTCTTCACACCTGCAGATTGGGGGGTAGGATGGGGGGTGGTCATTCATTCCCTTGAACAGATTCATCATCATCTGTGGCTTCATGAAGGCCCTCTGGCTTCCCTGCTTACAGCGTGGCCAGGGGATGTGGTGATGGATGGGTTATGAAATGCTCAGTCTGATGGCAGGACACCCTTGGTGCTGCCCTTGTATCCAGTCACTGCTACATGTCCTACAGCTTCTGGTAGGTCATCCACCCTTTCTCCCCACCAGCGTGCTGAAGACATTGGGTTGTCCTCCCTGGCACTCCTACACAGGATTGTGCTGTCAAAACAGGAGGAAATGGTTCTTCTAGTGAACGTTAGGTGAGATGCAGTGGCCCACCGAGGTTGTAAGAAGGTGACACAGTGAAAAGAAATTGCAGATGTTTCACATCACCAGGTATGGTACCCATATATACAGTGGAAAAGCCTGGGTTCATCCTGGTGCTGAATACAGTTGACTCCAGATATGATCTACTAACCCAAAAGTATTTTGCAAGAATGGAATTATCCATCCATGCATGATTTAAAAATAAATGAATACATAAATGTTAATTTAGGAAAAGGATTAATTTCTATTTATTTCTATATGTTTTTTTTATCTAAAATGTATTTTTCTTTCTTAAATGTTAAAATCGTAAATCGATTGTAGGTGTGAAAAAATTGGAGTTTTTAATTTTAGGCAATATTGCGCAGTCCTGTGCCCCTCTTATAGCTTCTGTGCCGTTTATGTGGTACAGAACAGAGGTCTACTTGGTAGGCTTCCATCCTCTGCTCTATAACTCCTCAGGGAGCGTGGTTTCCCAGGACCAGCTTCCGTAATGCCTTCTGTTTCAGTAAAACATTCCCTTTTTGCCTGCTGTTTCGGAATTTGGGGTTGTGTGCTTTGTTCTGTTCTACAGCTCAGTAATTCTGCAGTTCTCACATTTAGAGACCTGAGTGATAGACATCAATTTCAGCTGATGGTGGTGGGTGCATGCATGTATGTGCGTGTGCGTGCCCACTGAACTTTACGGGGCTGATTAGAATCTTTCCACTAGTGTAGGTGCCTTTGGATTATGGTTGCCATAGCAATAAGGCTTGCTGGATTGGCAAGCCATTGTCTTTTATGCACAATTAGGCAGCGTCATCAGCAACCAGATGCCATCGGTTCTGCACATGGCAGTGGAGTGGGGTGTCTCAGGCCAGGAAAGAAATTGTGCCGCTTGTTCCCCTGGTCCCTGTTTCCACACATTTCGACCACAGTTCTGCTGTGTACACGGCACCAGGTTTGTGTACGTGCCTCTGACACGAGATGTTTGCGGAGTAGGCGGATGTAAATCTGCATTTGATATAAACCTTGGCCATAAATATTCCAGTAGAAATGCATGCCCAGTTTCTGTGAGACATCCCTGGGGGTAAAACAATTTAGACGAGGGCTTCTTTTGAACATTTTCTTATTGGCAGGTTTCAAATTTTAAGCATTCAGTGCAAGCTATAGATAGAAGTGTGGTGCTGTAAATTTGCATAATGTACAAAACTGAATACCTAATGGGCTAAATACTCAGGGTGTGGTTCTTTTTTGGGGGAGAGATTATATTAACTGTAGAGCTCCATCAGTAGTTGATGCATTTTAAAGCAAAATGTGACCTAATTACGATCTCAGATTTTTTTTTTCTCAGCATTTTAAAGCCTACATTTGAAATCCATAAAGAGCCCTATGAATTCTGTCTCTTTGCACGTTCTTATGTTGAGCATCATTTTGGTCCAGCAGAGAAGTTAATGTTACCCTAAAGGGTTTGTTTTTGAGGGGAGGGGGCGTCTGGAGGTGGGAGGCATTGCTGGCAACAATGGAATGTTCGTAGAGTGCTTAGAATGCAGGTGCATCCCTGACCTTTGTTCAGCGTTATTACAGTAAGAGTTTGAGCAGTTATCAGGTTTGCTGTTGGCCATCGGCAGTGTCAGTATGTGTGCATATCTTTGTGTGAAATTGGTATTAACACTTGGAGGGGGGATCTGTTTGTGAAGGAAAACTGGAGCACTTTGGGTGTTTAGGCAGGATCTACTTGTTGATTACTGCAAATTAGCCCACCGGCTTAATTAACCCAGTCAGTGTTAATTGATTGACACTGTGAAGCATGGGGTCAGGCGGTGAACAAGGAGCTAATGAACCTTGGAGTTTGAGAGGATTTTTGGATTTGGTGCATGGAACATTCAATACAATAGATTTTTATTTTAATTTTTTAAGTCCACGTAACTGTTAAAGGTTCTACGTAAGAAGGGATTTTGTCTTACAGTTTACACACGGTTGACAGCAGTGATGGAATATTCCCCATATTTAAAATCATCTTGAGTTGAACAAAGCGTTTGGTCTGATGATCTGCCTGTGTGATGTTGGCGCCTTTGAAAAACAGCGCCCTCTATAGGGCGAGGCGCAGCTTTTGATTTCCCACCTTTGATCATCAAACACCTCTTCTGCGATAGACATGGTGTTCAGGCACAGGGCCTCGGCTTTTTAGTGCTATTACAGACACCTGTGCAACATGCAATAAAGCAAATGAACAGCCTGGGTCCTTTAATACTTGTGATTAACTTCCCTTTTATCCTAATCCTTAAATAGCTCTGGTGTTAACCATTTCAGGGCTGGAACGGCTGCAATACAACCGTCACTGAAAAGTGATTAAAAATGCATTTTGGCATAGAAGAGATGTGCTTTTGAATGGTGTTCTTGTTTGTTCGTGACATCTGTCTTGTATGATGCTATACGATGGTGACTCACACCTGCGTAAGGTGAATAAAGGTGTTTGATTACTTCTTCATTTCCACATTTCTGACTTGAGCAGCCAGTTGGTCTTTGGCATAAGGGCCTCTTATAAAGCACTGGACCTGACTGCTGTGTCTGCTGATGAGTTTCCTTGCAGTCTGAGCATCGTGGTGTTCTCCGGCTTATACAGGCTGAAAGCCGTCAGACAAATGGACTGTGTCAACCTCAGAGAGACACCAGCAAACGCCAGCAAAATTGCATATGACAACATGGCTGTTAGAGCAGCCTAAATCGCTCGACTAATGTTGTGTATACATTTGCGGTGTAAAGAACATTAATGACTTGTGGTAATTGTGTGGGTAGACGATGAGCACGTAGTTAATTCAGTCCTATTGTTAGTTTTTACTGCTGTTCTGCTGGCACCGTTTCGCAGATCCGCGATTAAAGTGTGCCTCCCGCTCGGCCGCGCAGCGGTTCAACCTCAGATGTTCTGTTTACGGAGATGTATGTTACTAACTGGACTTCTAAATGGTTACCGGTCTTCATTGGTCCGGACAGCCATGTGCAGTTCTATCGATAACAGTAATTGCGCGTCGGGGCATGCATGGTAATGACGTTTGTGGCATTCTGTGCTGTTATTGGTTGTGTGAGTTAGAGTACGCAGATGCCGTTGTTTGGAGCCTACAGATCTGACGTACCCAGGGTGGCTGTCATGAAAGCTTTGGCTGTCGTTAAGGGACTGTCTTCGTGGTTTATTAATGGTTCCCTATGCATCCCCTCAAAGTCACCCTCCTCCCCCGGCCTTCCTGCATTTTAATTGCCCCCCACCCAACCTTGGGGGTAAGGTCCCCCTCAGCTGTCAACACGGGCGATGTTCTGCGCAGATTGAGGCATGAGTGAAGAGCTGGCGCACGTCTGGAGTTATCTGGCCGGAGGTAGGCATCTGTGTCTATCGCCATGGCTGCTGCAGTGTGTGTGGGAGGGGCCAGAGAGTGTGGGCGTGGTGTTGGGAAGACAGTGTGGGCGTGGTCTTGGCTCTGGAGTCTGATATGGACTCAGCTTTCATAGCACAATTAGGGTATTTGGGCTGTGCTGCGTGTGGACTGGTCTTTATGGTAGAACGATAAAATGTATGTTTTCCTCTGTTCCTCACCTGCTCACAAAGTACTGCGTTTGTTTTGGTTATGGAGTTGGGTGGTGTGTGTGTGTGTGTGTGTGTGTGTGTGTGTGTGTGTGTGTGTGTGTGTTGATACCTCTGCCTGACCACTCGCTGGTCTTCTCTGTTCATTATGGTAGCCACACAGCCCGCCTCTCCAAACCGCCCATCGTCTGTCATTGCCGTGACCTTCGCTGTCTGTTCTGGCTGAGAGCGAGTCCCCTGCACCCCCCGGTGGTTCCTGTGCAGAGCAGTTGTGGTCTGGGCCCTGCTGCTGGTTTTGGAAGGCCAGCCATCCAGTAACAACGCTTGGGCCGGTCCATCTGTGAATGTGTCTAACTTTAGATGATGACTCTCACAGGAAATCGTTAACAGCTTCGTTAGCTTTGTTGTTAGCTTGGTCAAACTTTTTCTTCCAAGAACCGATTGGTCCACATTTGTGTCCACAATTACTGGCATAATGTTTTACGATGAAGCAAGTAATTTTTGGACTGATGCAAACAAGTGGTAGATTTTAAGTATATTAAAGGGAGTTACAGTTGCGTATTTTTAAGGATCAACCAAATTCAGTTAAATTTAAATGAGATTCCAAATAGAATGTCCCTTTGGGGATGAACTATTGTTACAGTAGCAAGACAGTGCACAGATGCATTACAACTATAAGAACAAAGGAAAGTTTCTCAAAATATAAGAAATTATAACTGAAATTAAACAAAGTAGTGAAAGAAAATAAATATATAAAGGAGCATAATAAAAATGTAAGGTAATTATACATTGTACTGCCACATACAGTGGTACACTGTACATTAGTGCCAATCTAGCAGATGTTTTAACAGTACAGTAATGTGCGTTTGGATGTTAACCCATTAGTGTGCAAAGAGGCGCATGTACACACATATCTGCCACGTAACAGTCTTAGATGGTTTAAAATGGTTTTGACTTTTGAAGAGCCGCATTTGGGAGTTCCATATTTTCCCATGTAAGTCCAAAGTTCTCGATGGAAATCTTCCTAGATCTGGTGTCTTGGGAACGTGATTGAGATCAAAGAGCTCGTCACTCGTTGACAAACGAAACCAGAGAGCAGATGCAGCTGGTAAAGTAGGACGTGGCGTCTTGCAGGGGATTAGTTTGGATCAAACGGACGTCTCTTTTAAACATGGCCGATGTGCGATAACGCGAGGAGTGATGAGATGTTTCTGCCATGTCTGTATTAGAAATGGAGAATTTGCACCACGGTTTTTTCTGTCTGCCGTTGTGTTTAATTTTGTAATCATGCCTTCAGATAAGGCTTAAGGATCTCTCAGGTCTTTTATTGGCATGAAAGTAAAGCTGAAGACAGGAGGTGAGATAAAGCATTCATCTTAAGGCTCATCAGATAAGATGTGTGTGGGCTGTGAGGGTCTTGGACCCTCAGTACTCAGGGCACCAGCAGATCTCCTCGATTAAACTGCACTATTTCTCCACAGAAAGGTGAAACCTGTTCGTTATTGAGGGACCGGGCCTCAGGAGAAGGCTAGACTGTCTGATAGAGAAGGGCATTTCAGGGACACTTTGATCCATATTCTGATCTATTCTGATTCTGAGGAAGGTAAGAGAATAGTCCGGGCAAACCACCAAAGGTGGCTAAATTTAAACAGGATATAAAAAGTGTTTTCTGCTATAGCTACCAGCTGGGTTCGGTTGTGCTCAGGGCTTTAGGTGCTGATATTTATGGGTTATGTTCCATTTTATTTATTATTATTTGAAGATTGCCTTCAAGGATCACGGATACTGGGGTCATGCAGGCAGGCGTTTGGGTGCCTTACAGGAGTGTGGCTAAGTGTAGCTAACGCATGTTACTTGGTTGTGCTATAAAAATGCGTGGCCTGAATTTTGGGAATGGTGCATTTTATTCCTGTGCTGATGGTTATCTTGTGATAATTTCATGGTGTGTGTGTACGTGCGTGTGTGTACTGTATATGATTTTTATATATTATTTGAGCATTGAATAAGTTTCTTCCTTACTTTGTCCTCATATGTGCTGCAGTTGTTACCGTTTCATAATTCACTGGAAAGCAATTATATGAGCAAAATTAACTGTGCCTCCTGTACCAGAATAAAGACGTTTTAAAATTGCATTATTAAACCAAAGTATTTTTTGCTGTGCTAACGAGGGACCAAATTTTTGTGCATTTTGTACACGCTTCCTGTCGGGGATAATGGGAAGGCTGTTGCACTCATTTAGTAAATGAACATGCAAAGTGGACCTTGGTTGTGTGGCATCATTTTGTTTAATTTATTCTTGTTTTTTTAGCTCTGTTTCAGTTAAGTGTGTCAGCCCAACACACCCACCTGTGGTCTGTAGTGACTTTGATTATTTGCACATTTGTGGGGGTGGGGAATGCGGACACACACACGCATGTATGCACGCGCACTGTGACACCTGTGCCCTTTGACTGCATGTGCGTTGATCCATCCGTGCTGCTGCTGTCTGACTGTTCCGCTCCGTGTCACCTGCAGCCGGACGGGACGCTACGTCGTCATGTCTGTGTGTCTCAGGATGGGTGGTATCGCTAGGTAAATGAGCACAGGTTTGCGTGAGTGTGTGTGTGCGTGCTGCTGCTTTCCTGACATCAGGTGTGTTGGCTTAGGGGTGGGGGGGGGGGGTGCTGATGTTTGCCTGAATTACCATAAGCTGCCCCCCTCCTCTCCATTTCATCTGTAGCAGATGTTTACGCCAGGTGTCCTGAGGGGTAGGAGAGGCAAACATCTGGGTCTCACCAAAGCCACACAGAGTTCTAGAGTCCAGCTGTGCCCTCCTGTCAGTCTGGGATTCTGGTGCTTGGGGGGTGGAGGGGGGGATCTATGAATGGCATCCTGATGGGCAGAACCTGGCCTGACAGAAAAGGACTATCCTTAAGGTGATGGGTTCACTGTCTTGCTGGCAGTTTAATTTGATTAAAATGCAAACACTTTTTAGGCTAATTTGATTGTTGTGGGCTGTTTAGTCAAACGCAAAGATTGACAGGCTCGTGTCACTCGATACCTTGTTGTGGTGTTTGGTTACCCTCGGTAAACATACGTGTCGGTGTTTCAGCAGAACAGAGCGTGTAACATGAATCGTGTCACGTGGCTGGGTGGGGAGGTGCTGTTTGTTGTGTAACGCGCTGCGTTTTGGGTGATGAACGACGGCTATACCATACCACATCCTCCTCACTTCTTTTCCTCCCTGTTTTTACCACTGCTCACCTGTGTGTCACCCAGAACACAAGGGGGTCGAGACCCATTAACATGCCTTTCTTATGAGCATCGTCTGTGTCCGGTGGCTCTCTGGGACACATCTGTTCCACTGCCGCAGCCATGCGATTGGTCCATGTGGGATATTCTGTAAGGTCACCTGATACGGGAGTGCTGGAGGCGGCTGACGTGGAAGCCGCTCGGATGGCCTGCTAACAACAAGAGGCATCGACAGACCGCAGAGCGGAGGCGTGCTTGCGAGTGTGCGCTCGGAGGAGAACACCTCTCTGTATCCTGACCTCCTCAACTCCTTTGGCAAAACACCATGAGAAGGTACATGCAGGTTCCTCGCTCGGAGGCCGATGGTGTGTACAGACCCGGCCACACTTCGAGAGGAGGAGCCCTCGGTTTGGGTAGGTCGTTTGCTGAGGTGGACTGGACTGCTCGAACCCTTTTTCTCTGACTGCTTGTGATGCACATCAGAGATGATGCCAGATCTGAGGTGTAACGTAATGGTATGTTGAGATTCAGATCCAAAGGTGTTTTTTCCTTCTCCCCCTTTTTCTCCCCCCCATTAGTGGCTTATAGTCAGTTTTTTTTTTTGTTTTTTTTTTAGTAAACTGCTGTGGTGCTGTAATTCCAGACCTTAATATTCTAGACTTGGAATTACTGCCTTAGTAGATTTGTGTACTATTGTAGCCAATTACAAGCAGAGGGGGAAATGCTATCTGGGTGAATTATGTCGAGTTCGACAGAATGGAGCCGGCTGAGTGTGGCTCGTGATTAATTTTCTGGGAAAAGAAGGTGCGGGTGAAGATGGAGCCGTGTACTGCTTCAACCTGAAAGGTGGTGGTGGACCATTTCTGACAAGAACATTCTGACAATGAAGCATTTGCTTCGCAGCTTGGTTGAGTCTTTTGTTTCCATGCCACAGATGACAATTGGTGACAACCCCCCCATTTTGCTTTGTTGATGTTGGGTTTTTGTTCTGTCTTATTGAAAATGAGTAATTCTGGTGTGTGTGTGTGTGTGTGTGTGTGTGTGTGTGTGTGGTTCTGTCCACAAATACTGGACAGAGAGAGGGTGTGCTTATTCAGACACGTTCTCAACTGGATCTGCAGTCTAAACTGCTACTACACAACGAATTAACAAAATGGAGAGAGGTCAGGACAGATGTGTAGCAGCTATGTGGTCTCAGACTTGCAGCACCCTTGTGATTGGCTGAACGGTCATGTGACGACACCCTTCACTGCAGTCCCCATTCATTACCTTCCCCCATGAGTAAGATTAAAGGGGCTTTTAATTACCACATACCAGGTTTCTCCTGGGAGTGCACTCAACACCAGCCACGGGGCAAGCTGTTTGTAATGGGGGTGGGGTAAGCTTGTGGAGTTTGTGTGTTCTAACTTTGTGGAGACCTCCACTTTGTACTTGTATATCTAGTAAAAGTGTGCGCATGTGTGTGTATTTTGACAGTTTAGAATGTCCAGCTGTTCATTTGCTTCTTTGTTCAACGTGTGAGTCTGACTTCAGCAATTATTGTTGGTTAGGAAAGGAAAAGTAAGAAGGCCTGTGGGCCTGGAGCCCTGAAACCACGAAGGTGTTAAAAAGGAAGCTGAAAGAGCTCAGCTCAATTTCCCTCTGTGCTCGTGAATAATTAATCCGCCGATCCAGCTCGGGTCGTATAACACCCCGATGGTTTGGGATCCGAGGTGATTTGAGGTGAGAGGTGGCAGAAAGCAGGACCGGTGTCACGAGCGAGTTGTGGGTAGGGGTGGGGTAGTGGAGTTGGGCCCTGGAAGGGCTGAGCGCTTGGGAGTTAATCAGGCCTCGCACCCGTGCACACAGCCTCCGAGCATCATTTTCTAATCGCCAGGCGTTTCCCTGGAAACGGCAGGAAAATTAGTTTTGCGGATCAGGGTTTTCTAATCCGTTTTAATTTGCATGCGATTAGATGTGTGGAATGTTTACGCTCTTTATGGAAGCCCTTTAATGCTTATTACTGGACTTCGCATCTTACTCCAGCTATTTAAGTGCCGGTCTCATACCAAGACGTGGTTGTGCGCTCTCTCGCATTCATTGATTGCGGTTTTGTTCCGCCGACAGGGCAGTGCTACGGCGTAACGAATGCGGCGTCCTCTCCGTGTGATATTAAGTTGATGAAATTGTGACCACTGCACTGAAGTCTTTTATCTGGCAGTGCTCGCTGCCCAGGAGGCAGCGACGTGCTGAGGTTAAAGGAACTTTGAGCCTAAATCAAAGAGAATGAATTCCTGCCATGAGCTTGTCCCTTCAAGTGTCTGCTGGACAAGATCAGACCCAGACTGTGGTGAGGTTTAACAGGCCCTGTTATGTAGTAAGGGCTACAAACCTTCTGTGGCCAGTGTACGAATGACTTAACCCATAGACACAATTACCTAGCTTTTATACTACTGATAATGTTGGAGTTGCATTTTAGGACTAGAATTTTCCATTTGAGCGTTACTGAAAGGTTTTGCAGTTTGGCCTGTGTCATACTGATCATTGTGTCGCAAGATTACTAATGCACAATGAGCCCCTGGAACAGACAGTGGGTGGGATCATTTCGTGTCATTAACCTCCATGTTTAACTCCTATTGGTTTTCACTGAATGACTGACAGTCAGTGGAAATCCCTCCCCCTTCAGTATAAGTCACGTTTTGGTAGATGATTGGCACCCCTTATGCATGCTGCTTTGTGTCCTTTTTAAAGAAGTGTGGATATTCAGAGTCACCCTCTGCCAGAAGAGGCAGAATGTCGCCTTTCCTTTCCCTTGACATTGGCTGCAGGTTAGATGTTCAGATCTATCCTGCTGTCAGAATCAGCCCAGATAGCGGGCCAGACCAGGAAGGCTTCTCCAGAACTTATCTGTGGAACTGGAGAGGTTGTGGCCCAAGCAAAAACACTGTATCGATCCGTGGTGTTGGGTGACGCCGGGTCTAAGTATTGATCAGTAACGTTAGAAGTTGTTTCTGTGTTTTCCATTGAGCTCAGTTCTTTTTGGAGCCAGAGGATGACAGGCAACTTCCTGCATTTTTAAAAGTGAACACAGGGCAATGAGAACCTTCTACTGACCCTCTACTAAATGCAGGACGTGAAGCACCCTGTAGTCCCCTCACAGTCTTCCAAGGTTTATTGCAGGTGTTTTGGATTTTATAGTTTCCCTATTTTAATGGAGGAACACTCGGCATTGCTCCATCAGTCTGTGATGTATATGCAGTCTTCACTGTTGTTTAGCACATCAGATGAGCGTGAGAGTACGTACACAGATACATGCACCCTGTAAGGTACTGACAAAGGTTAAAGGTTAACTCTGCCCCTTCCTGTCTTCCCGTTCAACAGGAGTGTGTGGCTGCTGTGGTCCGTTGCGGCCTCGGTACAAGCGCCTGGTCGATAACATTTTCCCAGAGGATCCCAAGGTGAGTGTTGCTTGTTGCCCTGGGCAACTACAGACATTAGAAATCCACAGATGTTTTTATTTATATATATTTTTTTCCTGACGATTTTGAGTAAATTTTCAGTAAAAACCAGCATGTGGACAGGTTGTGTTGCTGATCCATCTGCGGTTGCGGTATAATTTAATTGGAACACAAAATCATTATTGTTTTTATGACTGAGCTGTCAATCAACACTTAGCTCTTTAATGTGGCTTGGGATGTGACAACAGATGTAATGTGTAATATTGTGTTGCATTACAGGATTCAAGTTAACTGTCCTGTTCACTTAAACTTCCACTGGACACAGATCTGTTATTATAGTATTAATTACTTTTCTTAATGACCGCATCCCTCAATGTCTGTGTTTTCTGACATGGTGGTTTGTGACATTCTGTGGAGAAATGTTTTAAGGTGGTAGATTGCTGCTGGCAATGCATGGTATCTCTGAGCACTTTGTTTAAAGGTAAATTAGCTGGACGTCGGTGGCTTTTCCAACTGGCTGTAAGTTGTCTCTAGTGATGTCAGGATGAGCCAGTGAAGGCACAGAAAGGCTTGTGAATCTCTGACATTGAATGGACCAGTGGGTGACAGCGCCGTGACTTTGCCAGGTAGCAGCAGCTTGATGGGAGGGAATCCAGGTGGAGGTTGGACCACACACCACGACGCTGCCCCGTGCCACGCGGTGAACGCGCTTGCCGTGCGGTGCTGGCGCGTCTTTTCCTTAGGTGAACGGGCTGAAAGCAGAACTTGAGCTGTAAAGGAAAGAGCTGGCTTCAGCGGAAACACTTTTTCCATTGACTGCGACATTTTATCGGAGGAAGGAGGTTTTTTTTCTGCTTCTTGAGTCCTACAGGGAATGGCACATTGTTCTAGTGGGTGTATTACTGCATGGGGCTGCACATTGTACCAGGAAGGGAAACAGTTGTGACTTATAATTCGTAATCCCGCGATCCTGTCAAAGCATGGGTGTTATCTCATTGATACCCCCCCACGCACCCAGATATTTCAGAACATGTCTGGTCCCTCCCAGTCTCCTCCTGAGGTTTCTGTGACCTTATGTTTGCATTAAAGAGTTGTGACGTTGAAGCTGTTGGACCTTTGTTTTTAATTGATTTGTATATGTGTTTGCTAAAAATCAGTCCTCAAAGTCGTTTTTAGGTTCGTCGCTACCTGTCCCGTTTGCGCGGCGTTGTACCGACCCCGCGGCAGCTGTAGTCGCGTCCGAGCAATTAAACGGAACAGGAGACGGAGGAGACGGTGGCCTGGAAAAGCAGCGGTGTGGTTTACGATGTTGGTATCAGTCGCCACGTGGCTAAACTCAGCCAGACCAAACGGAGTGGAACAGGATAAACGAGATGGATGTAAACAGAGGCTGGGACGGGGGGGGGGGGGGGGGGGGCGGGGGGCGCCGGGGGGGGGGGGGGGGGGGGGGGGGGGGGGGGGGGGGGGGGGGGG